>JASANC010005102.1:0-58061 GCA_030248135.1 Theristus sp. LFF4_11
GTAATACATACCGACGGGCATACACACCGCGTGCATGAGTGGAACTGAAAATTACTGGGACGCTAAATTCCACCGATTTTGTGGCACCTTTGGAACTGCTGAACAGCTGAAACTGACACGTGAAATTGTGACGATGTTTTGATTGCAAAAACCAAACACTTTTCTATTTTTATTTCAAGTTCTGTGCAGTGGTGAACAATAAATATCACAGTAAAACAAGCAAATCAAGCAACAAGCCACGACTGAAACAAATGTCGGAATTTCATTTCGGAATCCAAAAAAAAAATTCTAAAGTGGCATTCATGAAGCAGTATTTGGTGACCGTAGCTACGCGGTCGGTCAGTAAGTAAGTCTTCATGAATGCCCCTCAAGGCGCCGGCGCACTGCCGAGGTATTCGTCAAAGGACAACAGCGAATGGAACGGAATGCGCTTCACCTCGGCGCACGCCGCCTCATCGGCTTTGTTGCCGCCGCACTCTGCGAGGTGTCTGTTGCGACAGCGGCAGAACAGACGCCCGCAGTCGGTCGGCGAAATCGCGCTGTACCTGAAATGGGATGTCGCTCCAGAAAAAAAACGAAATAAACACGCATGTTTTGCTAATCGCTGCCAGTTGATTGGTTAGCTGGCCTGGCCAGTTGTGCAGTTGGCCAATAATTGACTTTTTCCCCAACTGGATAACTATCTAAACCAGCAGAACTTTTAACGTGTTTTGCCGGCAGATTTGTGCAAGAAATTAAGAAAACACTAAATCAGAATCTTTTCTCACCAAATAAATTTATTTTATTTCATATTCGGTTTACGTTCATCCGCGAAACAGCTTCTCAGCTGTGCGGCTTTTCCACACACACATCATTCAACATTACTCCGCCTCCTTCGCACGAAAAGATAATGGCCAACTGACCGACAGGATAATTGACCAACGGCCAACAAGGCACACTTGGTCAACTGGCAACCATATCAAGTATGGAGAAAACTGATGATGGGGATTTTTTGGGACAAGACCGCACTGACTTGTTGCGAACGTTGTCCAAGCATTCGCGCGTCTGTCTGCCGCGACAGTTCATGTGTCCCATCCGCTGTATGCACCTGGATCAGTTTGAAGTTGATCGAACATAGATTTCAATACTTTATGATTCAGGTTATCACTGAGACGAAGAGAAACGAAACCAACGTTGATATGCTTCGGTTTCATTTGTGGTCAAAAAGATTTGAGAAAAAATACAATGTAAAGCGGCATTCATGTTCATGAAGCACTATTTAATGACCGCGTATTGCTATGTATGTCTCAACACTGCTACGCGTCACTAAATAGTAATACTGCTTCATGAATGCCGCTTAACCGTGTGCTCACTCGATTGGCACATTCGCCACCAGTTCATTGCCCTCACCAGCACCAGTGCCTTCACAGATCATTGTGGCGCAGTGCTTTGCGTCGCGGAATCTGACCGCCCGGACGCTTTCGACCGTGTCGCTGACGTTCGCGACATTTTTCAACACTAAACATTTATTCAGAAGTGTCCAAACCAAAACCAGTTTTGCGGAACTTTTGAAGAAGTAAAGCGGCATTCATGAAGCAGTATTTGGTGACGCGTAGCTGTGTTAAAACATAGCTACATTGTACGCGGTCACAAAATGAGAATTCACGAGTGCCCTTTGAGAAAACCGCGGTTCTTGTTTTCAACCAACCAATGTAGGGCGCGTGCAGCGAGTCGACCGGCTGCTCTCGTAGTGTTCCTTTCGGCCGTGCCAGTATTTTCTCGCTTTTCTCTTGGTATTCCGGACAACTGAATTTGTTTTCAAACTTTTTCTTCTTTCAAAGTTTTTTCTTTTCAAAATCACGCAAGTCAACGGCGAAACTTTCCGCTTTGTTCTGCGACTGATGCATAAAGACTGATGGTTAAAAAACCATTCCTTCGAGCCGGCAGCTCTGTCCATTTTTTACTCATATACAGATGAATCCCCATCATTTTTGAGTTGAAAAACCACGTAATTCAACTGTTGCATCTGAACGTTCCCAAACCGACTGTTCATGGCATTTGCTGATCGCGTGCACCGAACACTGACGCATCTCCTCCTTGATTCGCTTGCACGTTTGCAGGGTCGTCTTGTCAACGCCAACCACTTTTGAGTTTTTGATTCGCACCGGATGCCCACTGAGATCGTACGACTTCTTAACGTCCACCGTGACTGTGGCCGACGATGAAACGACTGGCTGCAAACTTTGAATGCCGTTCGTTGATTGGTTGCATCGGTCACATTAATGAAAATTGGAAAACCTCAGCTAACATTTTCAACTTGCCTGAGATATTGTGAGAAAGCAGAAAATGAAAAATTCAAACAATTGTGCAGTCATGTCGATTGGAAACAAAAAAACGATGGTAAATCTCGTTGTGCTTTTAGTGACAGGATCAGAATTTTTTTTATCGATTTGTGCCTTCGGCAATTATATAACGGCACATGAAAATGTACTAACCGGATGAAGGATCAGTAAAACCGACCAGTTCATGCCACTGCCAAATCAATATTACTGAACTGGATATATGTGGATTAAATATGCCGCTTATTCAGTTGCTAAATTGTCTGCTTTTACATGAATGCATTTAGCTTGCCGCCAGGCGTAAGTGCAGTGATCAGTGTCAGAACAGTCTGTACAGCACGGATTACTAGGGTGAAAACATTCAAACTTCATTTTAATCAGTAAATTTATGAACGCCATTTCATTAACAGATAAAGCATGACAAAATTTGTTTCAAGCGATATATTGAACAATCCGAAAGAGGCAAAAAAACGTATTGATACCAATCAGAGTGAATACAACCAGTAAAATATAAAAAAAAATCGTTTATCACAGCAAGCGATAGTTGAATAGTTGCAACATAAATTACACAGTATTCAATAGTTGACTGCTTGTGTCAAACAATTCCACAACACATTCCAATTAGCACTATTTCCGCGTGGTCTGCATGTACAGATCAAACGGCAACAACGAATGGAACGGAATCTGACTGATCTTCTCACACATCTGGTAGCTCTTGCGCAGCCGACCGCCGCATTCGGTGATGTGCGTGTTGCGACACCAGCAGAAGATGTGACCGCATTCGGTCGCTTCGATCTCGTGATATCTGAAGAAAAATAAAAAAACTTCGAACCTTTCATGCTGATTAGCTGCCTTATTTGGATGTGATGAATGGTCAAGAAAATCATGAATCAGAACAAGATAGTCCATAGAGCCAAGCTCATCAGAGGGTTTTTTTCTTTGATCTCAACTGAAGAGAAATCTGCATGCTTGCACAATCACGCGGCTTCTACGCACTGAATATGGTATTTGGTTTTGTAAGTTGTTGACACTACTCCATTTGTTAACAAGCCAGAGCCTTCAAAACGCAACGAATCGACTGAATGAAGGCACAATAAAAATGACATTGACCGTGTGTCGAATCTGAGACAACAGAAACAAATTCGACAATCAAAAAACCCACTCACTTCTCCCTGACCGCCTCCGTGCATTGGCGGGACCGTTGACCGCGACAATTCATGTAGGACGGGCGCTGTTCACAGCTGAGAATGGCGAAAATTGGAAAAAATGAAAACTTCTAAAAATGTCCCAGCCTGAAGACAGTGTGTCTGTTGCACAGTGACAAACGCACAGGCACGCTGCTGTACAGTGTGTTCGTTGAAACCTGTCACTATTCTTCGCAGAATGCAGAAGAGCATGCGATGAATTTCGAATTAGAGGAAGAAGATCGAATCGTATGGGTTTAATGTGGTCTAACTCAAAACCCCACCTGTGGCTGAATATAATTTTTGCAACTCCAATCCGGGGGGGGGGTACAATTCCGGCTCGCTAATTCCGGCCTGAAGAATTCCGGCCCGCTCATTCCGGCCCGAAGAATTCCGGCCCGAAGAATTCCGGCCCGGAGAATTCCGGCCCGGAGAATTTTCGCCAGCACGAACAATAATAAACCACACGAAGTGATTTTGGTAATGAAATAATAAAATAAAAACATCGATTTTCACATGTTACAGTGTATTTTCAATGATGTTCGTCCTGTTTGCTTTTTTGGAAAATGAAACCTTTTGGAAAAAAGAAACTACAACTAAATTTTTAAATTTTTTTTTATCATGAACAGGACTTGTGACCCTTTTACCTTATCAAAAAGGCTTGGCTTAGGATTAGGAACCTACAACAAGTCACTGCAAGCAAGTTCTAAACAAAAATAAAAAATCACTTAAGAATTTATTTACCAAAAATCACTTCGTGTGGTTTAATATTGTTCTTGCTGGCAAAAATTCTCCGGGCCGGAATTCTCCGGGCCGGAATTCTTCGGGCCGGAATTCTTCGGGCCGGAATGAGCGGGCCGGAATTCTACGGGTTGGAATTTCGCGGGCCGGAATAGTACACGAGCCCTCCAATCCCGTTATTTCTTCTTTCGCTCAAGTCTGTGTTCCGCGAAAAAAGTGACAGGGTTAACCGAGCATACTGTAGTATTGATATTGAAAGGTGCCAGTGCGTTTGTTTGTCACTCTGCCGCATCACTGGCGTGTCACCGAGCGCACTCCGACCAGACGCAGTGACTTCATCAAAAATGCGAAACACCGGAGAAAAGAAAAGAAAACCAGTTTTTTTCCGTCGTACATTGGCGGCACCTGGCCGAGATCCTCGTGCGCCTCGCCGCGCCCATCGCAGTGCATCACGGCACAGTCCTGCAGGTTTTCGCAAAAAAAATAATTGAAGTCATCCGAAGCGGTAAAACAGAATTTGATTGCTCAAATCGATTTTTTCCATTATTCACCTGAGAGTTTCGGAATTTCACCGACTTCAAGTTCTTCTTGAGCTTGCCAAACTTGTCCAGGTTCTCCTCGGCCACCTCGTTCGTTCGCTCAGCGCTGCTCGTTTCCGCCTCCGTTTTAGCCTTTTCTTTACCCTCCTTTCCATCCGCCTCCGTACTTTTTTCTTTTTCGGCGCCTTTCTCCGCGGATTCCTCCGACTTTTCAGCGGGCTTTTCCGCCTCGATCGCTTCGACCATCTCAATCTCAGCCTGCTCCTTCTCCTCGGCGTTCGGCAGCACGTGCTCGGGGCAACTGAGCGCAATTTGAAGGTTCAAGCGATCAGTTTCAAAAACAAATCAGCTAAAAAATTGCACGAGACAATTAAGTTTGAAGTCTGATGAAATTGAAAACAAAAACTTGTACGGAATGATACTGTAGCTGCTTGAGCCCTTATGGTCGTTCAGGTCATGTGTATGGCTCACCCGAGCAACCTACACGCCAGAACATTGGATTGGGTTTACCTCCCCATGGTACTATTGTTTTCTAGCTGAACATTCATTTCAGAAAAAAACATCCCTCCAAACTTCCCCTAATTCCCACTCACAACGCCCGACAGTCCCTCGCAGCGCGAACGGGGCAGTACCGCAGTTCCTCCCTGATCGCTCGACAGTTCTCGAGCGACGCGCGCAGCGGCTCCGGCGGTTTATCTCCGGGCGGTTTCACGTCCACGGTCAAATGCGCCTCGATCTCTTTCAGCACGGTCATCGTGTCAATGGCGGCGCTCGCCTGGAAGTTTCTGTCTTTTTTAACATGGCATTTGAAGTGACGCAAAAAATATGCAGCCAATCAGCCGGCTGCACATGAATTCAGCGTGCTGGTTGGATGTGTGGCAGATTATAGAACAACCCCAACGTTGTTTGCAGGAAACGAATTGTACGCAGAAAAACGTCTTCTCAACAGCCCGAGTGCAGAAGTGAATCCCGACCACCGGCGAGTGCAAGCTCTAAATTTACCAAAAAATTCATCAAATAAGAACACTTGCCTGCAACACCGCAAACAGCAACACGCCAACCGATGCTAAACCCATTCTGCCAATCTGTCGAATTCCCTGAAAGAAAACAAACCAATGAACTGCATTCTTTATGAATGGAGCATTCCCTTTCAGCAGTTCAATGCAAAATCAATCAATACATTACACCATATCAGTGGTATTCAACACTGCTAGCTTAGATTACGGTAACAAGAATTGTGACTAGAGGATCACAGATTAAAACGCCAGCTAACCAGAGCAATGAACGTGTTCTCTGGGAAAAGCAATGACGAAGCATGACCAGGCCATCAGTCCGTTAATGGCTTAGTCGCAGTGATAAATCGGCCATGATAGCAGCATTTATGCTTAATTGGTGCTTGCTTGTGGTATTGGGTCCAATAGTGGGAAAGCGAAATGTTCATCCTGTATCCTGAAGTTGTCTCGATGTTTTCGGAGTGTGTACCCATGGCAGCCTCGCTGAAAAAATAATGGGGAAAGGCAAAACACCAAAAAACTCTTTAATTTTATTCAACTCCAACAATATCGGCTCAACTCACACTGTTTACATCATTCTTTGATTAATAAGTATGGTTGATACCAAAATGTCGCCGCAATGTTTCACCGGCTTGTGTCGCGATAAAGATTTTATTCCACTCTTCAAACGATCCTCTCCACAAAAGCACCGTGTTACAAACGTTTCCAATTTTGAAATGACAGCGTTTTTTACAAAAAATAAAGTTTTTTACAATGTTCTGCGGAAACATAACACGACAATACATTCTAACAAAATATTGACAAAACGTTTAGAATAACATATGATATCACAAGAGCATATTAAGAGTATGTATAATATTGGCTGAAAAGCTGGAAAAACTGCCAAGACAAAAAAGTTTGTTTTGGAGCCTGAAATGAAGGTGCATGCACATTGTGTGGATTTTGCTCACTGACAAATTCGAACAAAAACAGACGTTAACACAATCTGACTGTGCACCGCTTTCAGAAAAATAAACTTTATATATTCAAAAAAGTCGTCCACCACAAAATATTTCACTGTCTTAACGTTTTTGACTAGCTGAACAACTCATGAAACAACAGACACGGATAGTAAAAACGAACAACAACCTTTTTAATTTTCCTTTACTTTTTACATTTCTTCGTTAAAAAAACACTTTACTTTCAATGGTGCATGCAGATACATATCCGACTGGAAGAAAAGATTTTGTGTCCGACAACTATGCACAAGTTTTCATCACAATTTTCATCTGGTCACTGCAACGGTTTTCAGCATACAGCAACAAAGTAAAACAAGAACAAAACTTCAAGCAGCCAAACGAAATTATGCAAATCATGAAGACAAAAAAAGAGAAATGAATGATGAACAATAACACACGGAGGAAGAAGTTCTTTTGCAGTATTTCAGCGTAGAAACATGGAAATTCTAGTCATGCATGAAAAATGAGTGACATAAACAACTTAAAACAGTGATCCTATTTACAAAGTGACTTCAAACGTTAATTTTTATACCATATACGTACAAGTGTCGACAATAAAAAACGTCGGACCGAAAAAGGCATACTTTAAAAACGAAATTGTTAAAAAAACAGAACCAATCTATGATACAGTCTCTCCTCTGACCCACCCCGCTATTATCTTTTCCTTAAGACCTACGACTCAATGCGGTTGCGGACGGAAACTAATTTCAAGCTTTATGTGGTAATTCAGAATAGCCGAAGTGACCGGGCCTTATTTATGGGACTCGGATCCGTTTGCCAATTTTGAGTTCCCGCGTCGTGCCTGAGAGACTGCTCTACCCATCTATGCGCGCATTGAGAGGCGGGGCCAAAATAAAAGATATTATCTGACATTAATCAAGTACTTGCAACAATGCGTCAGCAGTTGCTTGCCGTGCGCATTCTGTCGACCGCCCTGCGACGATCCGGGCGATCCGCCCGCCGCCGCCTCCCTCGTGTACATATCGAGTCCGTACTGTCCGACCTCGGGAAACACCAGCTTCACCAGCACCTGATCGCCCCGCAGCTCCACCGCCACATATCGCTGCAGTCGCTTGTCGTCGACATTGTTTCGATGAAGCGCCGCCACGAATTCGGCCAACGGTTTCGACATTTGAAAGCGGATTTCCAATTTTAGGCCGGTGTTGATGATCGGATCCTCGTGCGTCAGCGGGATCAGTCCGAACAGGCGGTAGCATTTCGCCGGTCCCCACTCGCCGCTGGCGCATTCCGGCAGAGGCACCATGATCATGTTTAGTGAGTCGCAGATGACCTGTGGAGAAAACAGAAACGGTGGATTTTGTCAGAAAGTTTATGAAAAGCACTGTGAAAAAGTTAAGACTGTACAAAAACTGCATCACATTCCACAGTAAACCGCGCAAAACAATGGCATCCCTGGGTATTGGATACACGAAGTTTAACTAAATCACAGTTGCTCTTTTAACCGGCCAGCACGTCGACTCAAGGGGGATTTAGCAATTCGTTTTTTTTGTGCGAGCGCACGGACACGACACTTACAAAATGGCCACGCGACTTCGAGAAATCGTGTCGTCTGTGCTGTCTTAACTCATTGTGGACACAATTAGTTTGCACACGGACTTTCGAACGACGTCTGTGCGTACGGACAAAACACTAAACTGGCGTTTCCGCCTTCGCAAAATCACACACGTCAACTGGTCGGCCGGACACAATGGTGAGTTTAAAGTAGATCCAACTGGTGAACGGCGTACGGAGAAGCAATCAATCAAAAATCCAAAGACCACCAACGAATCCGTCCACACAGCACACCGACCTTGAACTTGCAGACACTCTTGAACTTCATCGGCTGTCCGGTCAGGTACTCGCCGGTGGTGACGGCGTTCGCGAAAATGTCCAACAGAAAGGCGCCGCGCGCCGGCGTGTGCACGCGGAACACCACCGAATGACCGACCACTGACTGCATGACGAAGCGTTTCAGACTGACGCCGTTGAACTCTGCGGACTCGTTGTGGTAGTTCCGTAGGTTGTAGTGGAAGATCAGTGATTGTATCGCGTCCGGGCTCATGTTCAGCGAAACGGTGGCGGCGCCCGTCTTGTCGGACGCGACCACGGCGCGCAGACGACTGTCGACGAAACTGAGACCGTAGCGGAAGAATAGCGAGCGCACGAACGGCATCTCCTCGAATTCGTGCAGGGTGATCGGACGTCGGAGCAGTTGCCACTCGGCCTGGTGCGGGAAGAACTCGTAGATGAACTCCTGAAAGATGAAAACGGTGGTTTTTGGGGAGGTTTTTTTAGAAACACTGATCGAGCAAAAAGTGGCATTTTGTGGAAAGTGGCAAAATGACTTGACCCCACGTGGGCGCAGTCGTTTCAACCAAGCTGTGGAGGAAGCTACAGAAAAGCTGGCGTACTGAAACTTCCATCGGCCAGTTACCACAGTTCCTCAACATTTCACTCAAGTTTTGATCTTGCCGATCAAAGCTCATAGCAAAAGATACCAGTAAGTACCCATCAAGGTTCTTAAAACACGACACTAAAAATGTGACTAATCCAAGACAGCCGCAACCTCAGCATCCGTCATGAAATAGTGGTCGTCATATTCGTATCTCAAGTGATCGCTACGCGCGCCGTTTGTCGCCGGTGAGTCCTTGGCGTTCACCAGATGCCGCGCGCCCCAGTTGCACTGCACGAATCGCCAGCCCCCGTCCAAGTAGACCGCATTCCAAGTGTTCCGAAAGCGGCCGTCTTCGAAACGCATGCCAGGCTGATAGCCGGCCGACTTGCTGTAGCCCTTGATCACGACACAGTGTAGACCGGCGAAACTGAAACACATGGGGATGGTGTAGTGGTTAGTGGCGTTGGTGTGCGACATCGGAAGCGGGTTCGAAACCCACCGGGTGAAATGCGAAAAAACGGCAGCAGTTTCCGTGAATTGATTTGAGAATCCACTTTGTTCTTTTTGAATCAAATGCTTAGTAATGAGTGCTACGCAAACAACATTCAAGCACACAGAATAGCGGTCTTCGACCAATAACTGTCCTAAAGTTAACCCAAACCAATCTTTCAGTCGCACAGGAACTCTCATCAAACTAAGATTAGACTGCGCTTCTAACCTGCAGTCAGGCTAAACTGGCGCATGGAGTTCAAATCGCATTATGAACCGTGCCTGTTCCGAACTCCACGTTTCCGGTTTCCGAACGTGGCAGCGCACTCCGCCGAATCTCCGCCTCCCTGCCTCTCACCTGCACAACCGTTTGAACAGCACATGATAGCTTTCGGTGCCGTATTTGATGCCCCGGAGCAGGCCCATCGGCGTGTTCGGATCGATTCGATTGTCGAACTGCATCAGATTCAGATTCTTCACCGTGATCCACCGGTAGATCGCGCGGGCCTTTTCGACGTCCGATCGACAGTTGGCCGTCAAGGCCAGCATCAGGTCGGTGAACGTTTGCTGCTCCTCCTGGGCGACCTGCGATGGTTGGGGCGGCTCAGAGGTGAGTTTTCGGGTGGAATAAAGTTTCCTGTGGAAATGAAATTTTCTGCGACTGAATGTGTGTATTGTGGATTTATTCAAACGTGTCCTGACTAAAATGACGTCATTTGCTTTAAAAACGCCCGTTTATTAAAGTACGGGCACTAAAATGTCAGTTTGGTGTGACTGATTTGACATTCACCATTTGTTTACGGGAAGAAATCAGCTAAACGGAAAGTCTGGTTTGCTGTGAACGGCAAGCGCATGTTTGGCGGCACATGACGTCATTTCAGTGGGACACGTTTAAAAAAATAAGTCATACTAGACATGCAAAGAAAACCAGGTTCAATATTTATGTGGCAATTCAAAGTCGCCTAAATGACTCGGCCCCATGTAGGGGACTCGGATCACTTTACCAATTTTGAATTTCCGCGTCACCCATTAAACTGTTTGCCTAATCTATGCGCGCATTGAGTTGTGGGACCAAAATAAAAAATCATAGTACAACAGGAATGCGGAGTCTTGCTTGATTGAACGCTGTACGAAGAACTTCAAAACTAAAACCAATCTCGTATCAGGTCCAGGACATATAGTTTGAAAATTTCAACGACGTTAAGAGAATCCGGCACACTGGCACACTATTAACCGCCCACCGTCTACTATTGTGGATTTATTTAAACGTGTCCGGACTAAAATGACGTCATTTGTTTTAAAAACGCCGGTTTGTCAAAGTACAGGCACTAAAATGTAAGTTTGGTGCGATTAATTCGACTTCACCATTTGTTTACGAGAAGAAATCGGCTAAACGGAAAGTCTGGTTTGCTGTGAACGACAAGCGCATGTTTTGCGGCACATGACGTCATTTCAGTGGGACACGTTTGAAAACATAAGTCATAACTACAACAAAAAATAGCAACTCCGAACAGCAAGTCCTAACAACATAACGCAAACCGTCGCAAAACGCACACTAATGGCAGTCTGATCGACCATCTCGAACACGGCCACGTCGTGGTAAACGTCGCGCTTTCGATTGCGCGCCGGATTCGGCGGCGGCGGCGTGCTCGGATAGCTGACCTCGCTGGCGGCGTCGTTCGCATCGCCGTTCTCGCCGTTCAGTCGACCGTTCATTTGGTGGTTCTGCAAGCGGTTGGCATAGAAATTAGTGGAAACATTTGGTGGTTCTGCAAGTGGTTGGCACAGAAATTAGTGGAAACGTTTGGTGGTGAAGACACGGCCAAATGGCCAGGCAGAAATTTTGATTTATTTTTTTTCTTGATCGGTTGATGTGGTTTCTATTTTGACCAATGTTGGACATTTTCATTTGTGCTCAGCAATAAAAATAGGAATCGAAATGGCGGGAACAGATAATTTCTACGATGAAGAATTCGGACTTTTCGGAGAACAGCCTAATCTCGGGACTCTAAAATGAAAAACTGCAAAACGGTAGCCTAAGACCGTTTTTCATTAAAATCGTTAAAAACACTCCAGTCCACTTTATCAGAGCGACACTGACAAACAAACGGACAAGAATAACTGAACCCCATTGAATTCTCAAGCATCCAGCTACCTCCGTGTGTTGTCGTGGTTTTCGGCACAATTCAGGCGACATTACGATAACAATCACAAATATAACACGATTTTACCATTAAACAAAACTGGCCACTATGAATTTCGCAACATTATATTTCTGCTATTATATTAGCATATTTTGAGTCCTGAAGCCGTTTCAAGTGACTGTAAGAATGGTTTTGCGGTTTCTTCAACTATAAAGGCAGTGGTACAGTGGAGTGTCTTATAATTTCGAAAAGAGCCCTTTTTGGTATTCGCACACCCGGTGGCTGGTTGCTCTCGTTCAATCCCCAAGCATGCCCAGACACACAGATGCATGTTTTATTGATGATTTGTGGACTGGCACATTGTGCGTTTTTCTCATCAGATGCGAGTTTTTTCCTCTTTTTTCGTTCGCACAGCCGAACTGAATACACTGACTGAATTATTCTCTGTTCCGTTGCGTGTTCCGTCTCTCGTCTTATGCTAAATGTGTGGTTCTTCAAGGAAAAAAAACGCGATGGGAGAATAATTTAGTGATTTCGAACTGATGCAGCTTTTTTGCACTGCTGTGCTGTTAGTTTGCTTTCATGGAGTGTCGATTGGAAATTCTCATTGACAATCAATTGCACTACAACGAAAGCATAGTTTTTTTTCGAGAACGGTAATTGTTAATCTATTGGATATCTCATAAATAGAAATCTGGATGTCTTAAAACAAATAAATACCCACCCTCTACTCACTCATCACCAGCCTGTTACAGACCGGCAGGCGGATTTGCTATGCATTGGTTTTTATGGCGACCATAAAAAATTCGACCGACCCGTTTTTTTCCTTCTTGTTGTTTCCAGCTACTTTTTTTACTGAAGCTCTTCTGGATATGAAATCCATTCGAGTGACATACTTAACTTAACTTACAATGACTTAACTCGAACTACGCGTGGGGTATTCTCGCTTTGATGCAAAAACCGGTTTCTGTTATGAAAAACACTCGAGAAAAAGACAATTTCGACCTCCAATCAGTCAGTTTGTCATCAGCGTACACACATACAATCAACGTTGTCTCTCATAGACCCCACACAGAATCAACGTTTGTCTCCCAACGACCCGAACACTTTCTCCAACCAGCACACAAAAACCACCGGACACCTCGAGGCGCGCCTGCCGGTACAGCTCCATCATCTCGTGCGCCTGCGCCTCGACCAGTTCGGTCGTCTTCGAGCGTTCGCGCTCCTTGCGTCGTTGCTCCATCGTCTCGCGTCGTCGGTCGCGTTTCAGCGTCAAATGGCGAATCAGTTGCTCGCGCGCTTGATGGTCCACTCCGCCGGTCGCTGCGGCGGCGCCGTACTGCTGCTGGTGTTGCTGCGTCTCGTCGCCGCCGCCACCGAGCCGTTGATGATGACGAGACGACTCGCTGACCGCATGACGACTGTTGTACTTCTTCTCGAGTTCGGCTAACGCGCGCTCCCACTCTTCCTGGAATCGGTTTTTTTGGGGTTTTTATGACTGGTTTTGATGATACACGGGTTTCTCTAACCGTTCTTGGACAAACATTGACTCCCCACGTTCTGAATAATGGACTGATTGTGTGAAATTGGTGCGACAAAGTGGAACCAATCATATTCTTTAATTTTCAATCAAGATTCGGCTTTTTTGTGTTGTTGCAACCGCGTTAAATCTTCTCAACCCAACTCCGGCATTGCAATTCACACACATGATTTGTAAATCAATTCATTTAAAAGCAAACTGACTAAAGTTGAAACTAGGTTGTTCGGCCTCTGCAGCTCGATCGAACGTTTCCGCAAAATCAAACGAAAAAAGTGAGACAATCACAATTGTATCGAAAACCGGGAAACGTTACAAAATTGCGCTAGTTTAATAAAAAAACGTTAATCAATCACTTATCTAAGCATTAGGTAGGTTGAAATTGTGACATCGGATAGCGAAAGTAGGACAACCGAAAATTAAATAAATTGCTTGATAATCTGGATGCAAAACAACCAGAACGTGCAGTACAACAGGTGAATTATTGGGTTTCATAACGTTGTGTATAGTTGCAAAACATCAGACACCCATACTGAAAAATTTAAAATTTCCAAGGCCATAAGACTGTTCACGCCCGCAACGGAACGGTTGTTAAGAATGTCATACAAAATTTTCGCCTACCATAGAATCACCATGAAAAACCGCTGCAACAAAAACTGAACAGCAACAACACGCCTAACCGCTTCGATCTGTTTCAGTTCCCTTTCCTCGCGTTCCCTCTCCGCCAGCATCTCCTTGTACATGATGTCCTCAAGACGACGATGCGCCAGCTCCAGTCGCGTCTGAGCATCGTAATCCTGCAAAAAACACACACATAAATTTCCAATTTCAAAAAACACTCTCGATAAAATCTGCTTGAAATCCCTCGGATTTCCATTTTTTCCATGCGTTATCCGCCTTTTAAACACTCGAATCGCTCAACAATTTCGAGTTCAACTCAGCTCATGCTGTTCTCAAAGTACGTGTCGGGTGTTGTGAGTTTGTGACACTGATTTTTTTCCGATTCAGTCACACAAAAAAACATATGGCCAACACCCAAAAACCAGTGTGCGTGCGTGTGACCGACGACAATGCTCATAGTCAGCCAACACGTTCCAGAAATCAATTTCAAAAAACCACCAATCCACCCCAATCCACAGAGACACACCGATCACACGCCAAACAATATCGCTCGAGTTACACACGTCCAATTCATGTATGACGTGATTAAGGTCTGTGTCACCACCGCAGGTGGCTAAGAGTCAAGGCCAAACTGAGCACTCAGAAGAGCGCGCGTAAAATGCGCAACGTGGAAAATCTCTCGCTCGCTCGCCAAACCCACCCAAACATTCGGGATTTTCCCTAGATATACCTGGATTCTCATTTCTGGTGAAGAGAGGATAAACATGGGATAAGGATTTTGAGGATTTTTTCAACCACTGACTAGATGAAGTTGGAAATCTAAAGCGTGTGTCGTTCGAAAAGTGTCACTCACACTATCACACCACCGACCATTTTCGGCTGTGTTTTTCTGCGTTTTACACTTGGTAATACTAACAATGTTTCCATGTGCATAATGTGAGCTCGACTGAAACTAATTTGTGTCTTACCACGGAAAAACACACACTGAGTCAAACAATGTTACATTTCAACGGCAAAAAAAGTTAACAGACAAACCTGAATGGAGGAGGTCAACATGACTTTTACATGATTTTTCAAAGCTTGAAAAAGACCACAAATGTTCACATTTGCACGGAAAGGGTTTAAAACTAACTCCGAAGAAACAGCTTGGTACATTGAAGGGAACACAAGTTTAACACGCAATTTCCTACAACATACGTTACCCTCTCCCAACAGAACGAAGCTTTGCTTGCTTTCACTGGCTTACTAAGGGGCAATCATGAAGCACTATCTACTGTATGTAGTGCCCGCGTAGCTATGCTTTAACACGGCTATGCGTCGCTAAATACTACTTCATGAATGCCGCTTCATTGAAGGGAACACAAATTTTACCCGCAATTTCCTACTACGTTACCCTCTTTCTCCTAACCGAACGAAGCTCTGTTGTTACGGTTTACTAAGGTACTGATCTGTTGACGCACATCAGCTTTTGTTTTCTCCCTGCAAATGATCCAGGCATCACGAATCAATCAATCGCCATGTGCGTGCACCACCCCAACGCAGCACACAGTTCAGAGTTGCCATCCAGACGACACCCGACCCGACCCACCAAAATGTAGCCGGCTGAGTGGCTGAGTGGATAGCACTTGGGACTTCCAATCGGAAGGCCCGGGTTCGAATCCGCTTGTGACCACTCGGCTGCCCCGGGTTGCGTGGGGCTTAATGGTTCGGCAGCATAAACGTCGGCTTTCTTGATTCACAAGATTGCTGTTCCGGTGGCGAGGAACTCAATGACATCGCGCCCATGCATACCAGCGCAGCTTGCCCAACGCCCACTGCTATAGCAGAAAAACTGCTTCCAACGTCGCAGCCCATGTGGTGGACAATAAAAAATTGCGACACTGCCTTTCCCCAAGGGCGTTTGGTAAGGATAAAAAGGGGGCAACAAACAACAAACAACAACAACCCACCAAAATGTATCGCGCGCCAGCATGCTCGATCTTCGGGTACGGCTTCGTGAGCTTCTGCGCCTTCAGCGCGTGCTTGATGCGCATGTCCTCCACGCCCGCACCGGCCGTCGGCGCTTTCGCCGTCGGACGACCAGTCGGTGAGTGCGCGGAATTCGGCGAGCTCGAGTGCTGCTGCGGGCTGAGACTGTTCTGCTGGTGATGCAGTGAGCTCTGCGACGAGTAGTGCACGTTGTTGTTGTTGTTGTTGTTGTTGTTGTTGTTGTTGTTCAGGTTACCGCTGCTGCCACCGCCATTCTGATACGCGTGGCCGTTCAGCGGGCCGTTACCGTTCTGCGGCGACGCACTGGCGTTACGCACGGGCAACGGCTCGTGCGGGCCGGCCAACGGCACGTGGCCGTTACAGTAGACCTCCTGGTCGTAGATGTCGTTGCGGTTGTTGCAGTACGACTTCAACGTTAGACGGGTGCCGCAGATGTAGCACTTGAAGCAGCCCTGGTGAAAGTAGCAGTTGTCCTTTAGTGGGCCGACCTTGTCCGTCGGGTAGACGGGCTTCTGGCAGCGGTGGCAGAGCTCTTTCACGGACGTTTTCATCATTATTTTTCTATTTTTATGCCTCAGCTTATTACTGTTGTATTTAGCACTGGATTACTTTGTGAATTGGGTGGTTCGGATTCAGTTTCGGTCGAATTTGAATAATGGGTTTTTAAAGGTTTGCATTTTAACTTTAGTTTCGCATTTCCTTACGACGTATGTGCAATTTCTGTGATTTTTCGCCTAAAAATGAATACATTTTTTGCAATTTCGGTTGGTCATTAAAAAACGGTGTAAAATCAACAAACTGCGACAAACCGCACTGTTACGAGTTTTGAGAGAAGATTGATTGGGGCATTTTTCAAACAGCAATGATGAAAATGAATCACAGGAATGAAAACTAGGAAACAGTACGTTTAAAAAACAATGTTCTTCCATCAAACTTCAGTCATGCAAGAATTTCAGAAGTGTGCTGTGTCTGTGTGCAGCACATTGCCTGAGAAAATTGGTGTTTTGAGAAAAGAAAAAGGTGGAGAACTTGCGAAGTCTAAAGATGATTCACGTTTTTTCACAGTTAAAATTTGTTGTTCAATTTTACCTCCCACACAAGTTTTTTGTTGTAAAAAAGCTGTTGCTACAACGTAATTCGTAAGTATTGATGTTTGTTTTGTTGATTAATGCAATATGTGGACCAGATTTTTGTTTGGGGATACAGTCAAGCGGAACACAAACGTTCGGACAGGCACGCATGAAAATGACAACAATAAGAAGTCATACATTAAAATTAATTTGAGTATTTTCAATGCTCAAAAGAGGAAATTTGCTTAACAAAACTTTTACTACGTCAGATACATACATAGAAAGCTCAAAATCCAAAATTCAAACGCAAAAACAGCGATTGGACGATGCAATTGACTTTGACAGTGAACGCACCAATAATAACAAAAGGCAAAAGATGCATAATATTACAAAATGAGATGAATGAATGAATCAGCGTATCAGTGAACGGCTGGCAAAACGGACAAAACAAATAAACAGGTGTTTTCACCTCGACAGTGAAAATACTGAATTATTAACACAAAACCAGGCAGCTGAAAACCAGTGACTATACCAGAAAAGAACTGAAAGTGAAAATCCGCGCTGAAACCTCGGTTTAGAATAGAAACAGGCGAAAAAAACTGCGCGAAAAAGCGAATTTATATAATCAATGAAATAAATTGTCGACAAAAACCAAACAAACTGATATGCACGAAAACTAAACAACCTGCGCATGTAGTGTGTACATGCATGCGAGCATACTGTCTCTTGAACTGGTACGTTATAGGCTATGCCACTGTTTCCGTTCCGGGGCGTCCCGAATACCCAGAAAAAAACACATGCGCAAATGTTCATTTATATTTTATATTTCACATGCGCCAGGTAGAAACCTGAATATGATATTCTGAAACGTGGGGTGGTGGTGTACACAATGGTGGTATTTGCGATAGATCTACCTTGTACCTGTGCCCCCCCGACCAATTGTGTTGCTTTTATTTCAATTCACTGTGACAGACAGTGCATAAACATATACATACGCATTAAGATATACTGCAACAAGCGAGCATACGCCGAAAAATAACATCCGTGAAAAATGAAATAAAAATCACATAATGAATAAACATGTATATACACGCATGGGAAACGTGAATGAAGCTGAAATCAGCCTAATCAAAATGGCAAATGTTTAGCGGTGGGGGTTGTTGGTATGTTCTGGTGGCAGCTACCGGCACCTACGCACACAACACCTGCGTTTTTTGCCAGTTTTTTGATCAGCTAGCCAACTAAACCATCAAGCATCTGGCTAATGAATAAACAAGAACCAGCTATTTGCGGTTAACGTGTTTGCGGATGATGCAACCAGGTTTAAAAACAACTTTCAAAGAAAAAAAGTACAGTCGGTTGATTTAGTGCTATGCAAAGATTGCCGAACTTGAAAACTTATAATCTGAGATAATTTTACGGAAAAAATCGTAAAAAGACAAACAGAAACAGGAAAGGGTCTTTTGAAACGACATAAGGAAGAAAATCGCTTAAACAAGCGAAACAGCATTGATAAAACCAACGATATAGGCAAACAAAACTTGATGAACAAAATATCGCGATGGCTAAACGGCTTTTTCGATGATAAACAGTACACATCGACAGTACGGGTAATACAGAGTAAACATAATTCAGTCTAAATACCAATGAGACCAACCTGTATACGTCGCGGGTTCTCACATTTTGAAACGCAAACAAAAAAGTCGCCCGGATGAAATGAGTAGACTGAAAACACTGCTTCAAACAAACATACCATTTCCCTGAGTCAAAACTTGTTCTATACCAGTACTGTCTTTGTTGTTCTTCGCCATTCACGTTTGTTCAGTGATCAAATTCAAATATTTAACTTTTTACCTTTGTGGGCGGGACGTACATACACGTCGCATTTCGTGCGATTTGTATCGCTGAACCTGTTGTCCTGTTAGTTTCTGATGAGAAATTAGAGCAGTTCACACACAGTTTGAGAGGCAATGAGTTTTGAGCGGATCCAATATAAAACCAGTAGTAGTTTGATCAAACGCCTTCACATTAAACAGAACCGTAAAAATTTGAAATAAATATCTCAATTACCGTATTACCTCTAATAAACCCCCATGGGGGTTTATTTCTTCAGCGACTTCTGGGGGTGGGGGTTTATTTTTTGGGGGGGGGGCTTTATTTTGGGGGGGGGTTTATTTGGAAACCATTTTTAGGAGTGGGCAAAATGGCAAAAATACCTTCCATGGCAGGAAGGAAGTCGCAGAAACTTCTACTCTACATAGAAATTTCCTTTTACAACAGCCTTTTGTAATGAAATTAGCATTAACTCATCCATTTTGGGCCTTTGGTAGCACAATTTCATCATTTTCACTGCAACCAGCCACTGAATTCGCTGGGTATGTGTTTCAAAGAGGTTTCAATAATCCCCCATGGGGGATTATTTTTTGGGGGGGATTATTTGGAAACTTGTCGAGGGGGTGGGGGTTTATTTTTGGGGGGGGGGTTTAATTTTGGGGGGGGGTTAATAGAGGTAATACGGTACTTACAAAGGACCGTTAGTATGAAAACTGGGAAGCCTCAGTGGAATCGTTTACAATTTCCAAATGTAAAGCAATAAAGCATGGTATTTAGCATTAGCATCATATTAGCAACACCACTACGGGCAATAAATCAACAACCGAATGATGAATTTTTGTTACACCACTTAAACATGACCGAGTGGTTTTGTGTTTTTCATACTTTTGCTTTTTGTTTACTAATTGTGCTTCAAAATGAATCAAAATAATATTGCTGCATATGCACTGCTGTATTGGTGCAAAACTTCAGTCAAGCTGAAACGACAACTTTTCAGCACCACGGCAAAGCTAAAGGGTGATTGGGACTGGGATGACTGTTTTCATGGACTTAAATAAAATAAATTTTTGAGTTCGCTCACATGAATAGACTTCAAACGTTAACATGAAGAAACACTAACGAAATGAAAAGATGGATTCGTAACAACAACAACAACAATTTTTTCAAATCCATATTCTACCATTATACATGTAACATGTCAGATATTGCTGTTTACACGTGCAGCTTGGCTTCAAGCCGCAGTCTGGCTGGTGTGCCACAGATTGTGCAAACATTTATTTTCCACCAACACTTAAATCTAAAAATAATGGACCAACAGACAGCAATGTACAGTACATGTTTATGAAATAATAACGGGCATTCTCAAAACAAGAGATGACGAGAAATATTTATGGACATATTTTCATAACAAGCAAAATTACTATACCAAACAAGTTTCAACAATATTTGAAACTGCGTCAAACAATGAACGGTTCAGTTTGGAATAATTTGGACTGGTGAGAAAAAAGATGAGCCTGCCAAAACGTGAAAAAGCGGAAATTGAAGAACTTTTGAAAAAAATTGCCAGAAAATTCAGGAAACTGCAGCACATACTCAAAATTTAGAAATCTGCAATTTTCAAAAATCCACCATGAATATCGAAAACTCATCAGAACTTTCCTTTTATTCAGTTTTTCAGCAAAGAAAATGACTTCAATTAAACCGGTCCGACTATCGATTGTGAATATAAATGTAATTGGCGAGAATAAAAAAAATTAAAGAACAAAAAACCGATTCCAGAAGAACCGTGGTGGAAAACGGTATGGAAAAACTGGTTTTGAGTGCGAACAAAAAATGAACGATGAAGGATTTTGCAAAAATCTGGTTTTCATCTGCGATTAAAAGGCAGACAAAGTTATGAAAGAAACAATCCAAAGTTTAGCCAAAAAGAAAAATTCGTTTAATACCTTTGTTTGCGTTTTTTAAACCGCTTTTTCTCAACTTTCATTGTATGCAGGTTCGCGCAGATTACAAGCTTCAGTGCTATCAACTAATCATGTGTAGTAGAAAGGTGGTGATGAAATTTATGCCAACGAATGCTGTTAAACTTCAGAAGAATTTTATTCAAATTTACACAGCGCAAAATAAACAAATTAGAAAGTGTGATAAAAACACGACTGAAACGCTCACGTGCCAAACTTGTAATCATTTGTAAAAAAATTGAATAAAGCGCAAAAAATAGTTCTGTGAGAGGGAGCCAGCAAAAAAATAATAAAAGTCACGGTTGACTAAGAACACGCGATGTTCTCACAATTTTCTTCTGGTTTGTCATAAATACTTTTATGGCTCCGTAAGTGACTGCAAAAACTTTTTAGGAAGAAACACTTTCACTTGCAAATTCTGTGTTTCTCAGAATTCTGTGTGCTGGCTTTAAAATCTTAATATCAAACTTTGCGATAAATACATACCTTGATAAAAAAATTGAAATGATTTTTGGAATGTTGTAAACAGTATCGTCTAAAGGGGTACAAATCTGAAAACAAGTGAAAAGTATGATGCGTGCATAAGAGCGCTTCGGTTTGCCTTGCCGACAATACTTGCCGTGGTCCGAGACAAGATACTTTTTATTTGATTTCATTTGAATTTAATTTCACATAATAAACCTTTACGATGATTTTTTTCAAGCAAAACCTAGTGTTAACATAGTGTACAACTTTATTTACTTAACGAAACACGGGTCCCACACGCGCGCATTATTACCAAAAATTTGTGGTGTGATAAAAAATTTGTTTTCTCAATCAAAATCACGTCGCATTGACATAATTTTGAGTTTATTTTATCTATTTTTTCGTTGCATTTTAATGACACAAGATAAAAAAGAGACAGAGAGGCAGAGAGAAAGAAAGAAAAGTGTTCTAGCGTTTTATTGGCAACGATGCGCGAAACTTTGATGGCAAAAATTATGTTTAAAAAATGATCTGAAGGAAATATGAGAGAGTGGGGTAGACACGTGGTGAGACATCAGAGAGAAACCGACGCTGAACTTTTCTTTTACTGACTATTTTTTAGAGCTGCGGGCAAATCGAAGTTTTTCTTAGAAATAAACTATTTTAACAACCAACTAAATGCTTATAGTTTTGCATATTTTCGCGATTGAAGAGAGATTCATTTTTATTGAGGCAACCAGGCTCGTTATAAATACTGAGCAATCCAAGGCCAAAAGCAATGGGACGGACGGACCTAACGGGACGAATGTATTGTAATGTCGGTAAAAAAAATCCCCAAATACAATAAAATTTTCGTACGTTGGCAAATAAAAGTGTTGCGATGAAAACGTGGAATAAAGTATGAAACCAGTTATGAGCGAAAATGCCTGAAACAGAGTTCAAAAACAGTTCAAAAACGTTCAAATCAGGAAGCTCGATTATGATACCGACGACATTAACCACATGTCCCTATGAAAGCAACATCTACGTTACACTTCAACATGAGCGTACAACAAACACTTTGTACCTATAAATTCCTGCAGTAGTAGTACAAAAGTAAATCCCTTGACTGAAAAGTCCAGCGTAGAGCGATCCAAGGTCATTAGCGGATATGTGTAACATTTTGGGCATCACCAGGCTCTGTCTGTCTGTACCCGCTGAATATGTGCGTGAATGCTGCGTGTGCGGTATTTTCGGTGACATGCTCGCATATGCAGATTTAGATTGGCCGTGGTTTTGCGATCTCAATCTTAATGTTTTTTATCTCATGTTGATAGCAAATGTGTGGAAATCATTGAGCGAGAAAGCTGAGAGAACAAAAAATAGTCGGTATACAACAGATCATGTGCTTAGTTGTGAAGAATGGAAAAAAACACAAAAATGAAGTTGTCGAGGTGTGTGGGATTTTTGAAATACGGAATTCTGCGCTGGTGTACGAATCAGATTTCTGCAGAAATCAAATGTTTGTGGCTTTGATCCGGATTGAACGCCAGAATTCTAAGTTTTTTTTGAAATCGGTCATAT
Organism: Theristus sp. LFF4_11; assembly: GCA_030248135.1. Lineage (NCBI taxonomy): Eukaryota > Metazoa > Nematoda > Chromadorea > Monhysterida > Xyalidae > Theristus > Theristus sp. LFF4_11. The sequence goes on from JASANC010005102.1 coordinate 22,861, forward strand.
TTAAGTTAAACGAATTGAACAAAAGAAGAAATCCAAAATTGCTAAAGACATCAGCAAAGACATAATGAAAGTAAGGAAATGAAATCACCGAAGTCCATCACACATGTTTGTTTAAGAACTAAGTAGTTGTTTAGGATTAGGAATGACGCAAGAAAATCACGAAAAACAAGCGTGAATTAGATAATTTTTACACCAACGCTCTGAAACCCACCACGTAATAACAAGTTTAAACAGGATAATATGGACAAGAAACGATTGTTTGCATAAAATTTTGGAATTCTGTTTCGAGTTGACACATGTTTTTAGGATCATTTTGTAAGATGACGTAAGCATCTGTATCGTTACCGAAATCGTGTTGCTTTGACGAATCTTGAAACGTAAAATTCTGTTCTGGAAAAACTTTTTTTTCTGGAAAAAATTAATTCGTCGAAAAACCCCAAAAATTATGAATGTAAAAATGTAGGTTATACACACAATCTGCGCCAATCTACTGGGGGATGTTTTCAATGTTTGACATCAGAAAAGAAAACATGTAACGAGTTTACAAAAAATACTTCAGGGTTTGTGGAACTTTGGAATCGTGTTAAAATTACGAATCGTGGCAAAGAGGGCGTGTCAAATAATTGCTATTCAAAATTCAAACAGAAATTATCGGTGTTGCCATGCAGAGGTTTTTCTGAATTTTAAATATTTTCTATTCGTGATATGCAAAAAATGGATTGAAAACATTGTTTCAACAGTATCAACACTCATCGAAACAGTTGTGCAAAAGAAAAGTGAAATTTTGGGATGAGAATTTGTTTGGTGCGCCCTTAAACAAAAAACGACAACAAAAAAACAATATTTAGAGTGCAGTGCTTTTGAAAAATTATCGCACTTTTTCAATATTTTAATTTGATTGCCTGATTTTAAAAAGGACAAATTTGTCGTGTTCTTTTGCCGGTTCATGTGATTTTATGAATGTCTAAAATAAATACAACATTTTGCGCACGTTTCTTTTTTCTGTGTTGAATGCGACAAAATACAACACAATGAAAGATGAATTAGAGCGAAGTTTTATGAAATGTTCAATTTAACACCCACCAGAGATCTCAAAGAAAAGCGAAATTTAGACATTGACCTGTTGCCGTTGTCATGTACTGTTAAAGGCGACTTTTTTCATTGTATTCTCTGAAAGTCGCGTCATTGTTTACGCTCGAATATTGATGGAATGAAATAAATCTATTTCAGTGACACGACGTTCGCATCATAGTGATTTGTCACTTTTAACACGTTGAAAAGAAGTGCGCATGGCAGAAAATGAACGTGAAAGATGAAACAACCATGAAAGATGCGACGTGAAAATATATATTTTCATTCAAAAGAAAAAGAAGAATCTATGAATTTCATATTCACAATCACAATAATAACGGACAAGAACAAACACATAAACACACCACACACACCAACACTCACAGAGTCGGGATTTCCATTCTAAAATCAATTGAAATACAAAATTGATGCGTACAAAGGGCAGGGCATGAAATTGAAAGTGCAAATCCCATAAACTTTCGTTTCACACACCGACCAGAGGGGAAGCAATCAAACAAAAGACAGCAGGGATGCTGCACCAAGAAAAAAACCTGAAGCAAAACGCACATTCAGAGTTCAGTCAACAAAAGCTGTTGTTTTTTGCGTCTACATTTGACCATCTCAATTTTACCTTCACCGCCACAGAGGTTTCAAAAGGTTTCTATCAAAAAGTCAACATCTTCAAAAAGTCTCTATCAGTATTCGACTACTTTATAAATGAACGATGAAACCATCATTCCAGATGTTTCCGGGCAAATCCTTTCCATTCCGGTTTCTAGATATTTTGGGCAGAGATGTGAACAGTATCAATCAAAATTAAGAACGATACTCTGTAATTTACCGAAAAACTGTTCGATTGTTGAACTAAGAAAGACTGTCATTTTCAAAAAAAAACCAACAGTACGGAAATGCCAATTTTTCCGCGACAAAACGACCTGTCAAAAAAATGACAAATGAGTGCGACTATCACCTATAACAAAAGTTACACGTACGTATAAATCGAAATTAAAATATCAAAAAGTGCTGACTGTAAGACGGGTATGAACTAATGAAGTTATAAATGTCTTCGTGTCGTGGCAGAACTAAACTTCATCACCGACGACAATCCAAACTGAAAAGAACGAAAGGTACTACACACACACACATAAAAAGCCATTTTTGTCAGGATGGTAACTTTAGTAGTATCAGTTAGTATGTGACTTTTAATCAACAGTTCATTCAAAAACGGAAAAGTTCGCGGACATGAAAAGGAAGCGCATTGTTTTCCAAGTCCATTATTCAAATTCCACACCATCATGTGAAAAACACAAGCACCGAAGTAAACAAAATACACCTAACAAATTCACGTTTTTTCACTCCGAATGTGAACGGGAAAAACGGGCGTGTTGTTGTTTTTAGTTGAACAATGTATTGACATAAGAGGTCACACTAAACTCATTATACATTTAAATAAATGAGTTCTTTATGAAAACGAAATTCATAGACATTTTTTCGTTGATGTTCATCACATTTGAAAAGTTTTCAACAACGCATTTTTTGAATTTTTATCAGATTCAGAAGCAAAACGCACGTCAAATGAGTGGGATTGGTGTGAGGTATAATAATGTGAACGATATGAATGAACGACAAAGGTTCATACGGAGGAGAACAGAAATTTCTATAATTAGATCATCAACAATGGGCCACAAAAAGAACTCCGGAGGAGTTCAGCATGCATGAACTTTCTCTCCATTAATGGTCTGAGCCGTTACTCAGTTAGGATCAGTGAACTTGAAAGCGAAATCAACAAAAGTTGAACAGAACAACATGGTAGTGACACAGTGGTGACAGCCCACAAGTAAAAAGAAGATACGAGGTCATCAGAAAGAATAAGAACACGTAAGTCAAACAACAACTTTTCCGGCGCACGAAGACAAGATAAGATCAGCAGAAAATATAAAAAACAAAGCAAGTTTTGAAGCTCCTTATGACAGTCATTATGATATTCGAAACGAAAAAGAATTGCCAAAAGATCTTGGCGAATACCTAAAGACACAGACAATGGAAAAATTTCATTTCGGTGATTTTTGCAACTGATATGCTCGATAACAGGAAAAGCGGGAGTGCGTCTGTCGTACAATAGAAGAGTTTTCAATAATAAAAGAAAGAGACCTGAAAGTGTAGAGAAAAAAAAGAAAATGTTGTGAAATGAAAGAGAAAAACAGGAAAAAAGCGGAATGATGTGCGCCGCGTGCGTGCTCGTGGTCGCCGATACAAGGTCACCACCATCCCCACAATAGTCATGATTCCAGAACTACTTTGTTCAATGAGTTTTAGTGGCTCAGTTCACTTGCTGAAAACGGCTATGTAACATTTTTACTTTGGGCAATTTATGTGAAAGTTGGAAGCCAATAGCAGGCAATATTTCGACATTCAAGTTGAACGATTCACACCTATAGAACGTTTTCGACGCACCCCGAGTGCCCAGCCAAAGAACACCGTCTATCCACATGTGCAATGTCCAGCCAGTGTCTCATTCTGAACATAGATAAAACTCTCAATTCCACCATTGAGATCTTTATTGCCTCTCCAAAGAACACTGTATCGATTGATTTCTCTTCACTCATCATTCACAACATGATGTCACATGGACATGGCACATCAAACACATTCATCATGCACAGAGCGTGATGAGCAAAATTGAAAAAAAAACATTTTTCTTGTTGAGTTATTTGCATGAATGCCGTTGATTTTCAGGCATTGCGGTAATCTTTCGCGCATGGATGAGCAAATTTATTTTTCAGCAACAGGATTTTATCGACATGAAAAGATTGTTATCGATAGAACAAAAAAACAGTATTGTAATAGTTACATGTGTGTGTGTCGTGAGAGTAAATGAAACCCTGTTCAAGTGTCACGTGTCAGTGTCAGACAAATTTTCTGCGCTAAACCAACGAAACCAAACATTTTTACAAGAGAAAAAACATAAAATTGGACAAAATTGCAGACTAAGCTCGATTTATGTTGCAATAAAGTGGTCAAAACGCCACTGTATTGAGAACAACAATGAGACCATTAAAATTGTTGGCTCTGGTTCAAAATGCATAGTAGTTCAGATTCAAAATAATAAAACCGGAATCTCCCTCTCAAACAGACATGTCTTTTCGGAACAATTTTGTTTCGTCCTGCAACAATGCCTCATTTTGAGACCGGAATAACATGACACACAGAGCCTAAAATGCTGAAAACATGAATTTTTTTTGTTGTAAAAAACAATTTTCGGTTTACTGCGTAGGTTTTGCAAGTAAACAACTATCACGATTATTCAAAATAAAATCTGATCAAACTTGCTGTTTGCTGCTAATATTTTGTCAACAAACAGGTGATTTCCATAAAATTTTCCAGGACAAGAAAAAACGTTTTTCTGAACAAGAATGCACACCGAACATTACTCATGAAAACGAGAGAACTGGCAAGCAACATTAGCTTTGACGTTGATAAAACATCTTTTAACAAACAGTACAAGTTTTTTTCGGACTGCAAAATAAAGTATAATATACTGAAAAAAGTCTTGAAAAAACGAGACGCGAAGTCTGCATGGCTGCATCGTTGCGCCTGGTGTGTTTTTGGGACCAATCTAATAGACGCTGAGAATGCATCAATCAACATCACGTGCACGCACGCGGTGTAATTTCACTTTTTTTAAACCAGCAAGAGATGCAAGTATATGAAGAACGAAGAATGCTTCAGAACAATGTTGAACACAGCAGAAAAGTATGAGCATGGGCACGGTTGTTAAATAAGAGTTTCAGTTCGATCACTTCTCTTCGAAACTAAATGGGGGACTAAATAAAACGCACAAATTATTCGCTCGTTATCTCCCTGATTTCATTTTTTTCCCTTGATTTGATAATGATCGATTTGTTTACGTTTTCAGAAAAGGAACAGACAACAACAGGAAAGCTTGATATTGATACTGCTAGCTAGTTATAATGAAGCAAGAAGACAAAACCAGCGAGCAAATTGGCTGGGTTGAGTTTTGTTTCGGCCAGGGCAATGCAAGATGCAAGAGAGCCAAAAACTAATGCCACGTTCCAACTATTGATGGTCTGTTCAGTCGGCAACAAATTTGTCAGACAGAAATGACCTCATCAGAGACGTGCAGAACTACATTCATCGTTTGGTCAGACAAATTTTTATTTTTAGGCTTCAACCGAGAACACAATCACTGAAAATGTCGCCAGTTCCTTTTAGTGGTTGATATGAGGAAACTGACATTTGTTGATTTTGAATTCTTTTGGCGCTCAGTTGTGTAGCACTATTAGACTGCTAAATATTTTATAAAACTGCTCCCAGATCTTGTTTTGGTTGTTCCACACCGTCACATTGCGTTTGATGTTATGCCATTTCGATGCCACTTCAATTTCATGTAACTTCAATTGTTTATTGATTTGTACTTCGTTGTTTTTTCACAGTTTTATTTCAACTTAGTTACTTAATTTACACCGAACCGAAAGCTCATCAGAACAAAAAAGGTCACATGGAATCATCGCTAATGATGATGCTTGCCTGAACATCGGTCGACGTCGCACATTGACTTTTAGCAAAAATAGACCAGCCAAAAATGAAAATGTTGAAAACCAATGCAAATTTTCTATCTTAAAAATCTTAAGAAATTTTTATATTATAAAATTCGCGTTTACTTAATTTAGCGTGTTTTTAAGCACAATTTAGCTGTTTTTATCGCTTCTCAACGTTTTAGCTATCTATGTATCTACAGTCGAACTCTAAATTATAGGGAATCAGCCTAGTCGTTGGTTATCGCGTGATGATGCATGCGTTCTAAGGGGGCGGAGTTTGGCTTGCACAGAAGAAATCACCAACCTCAGATCATTCCCATATAATTTAAGAGTTCGACTGAAATTTCAAAATTTTGACCGCCCCCCCCCCAAAAAAAAATTTGCAGCTATCTGGAAAATTTGCTCCAGCTATCTGTATCAACACCCCGTTCAGGGCAGGAACCATAGTTGTTCTGGGGGGGCCTGGAAGGGCGTACCCCCCAAAAAATTTTCGAATCTATCTCTATCAGACAGTTATCTATCCAAAAGAAATTCTCAGCCAGCTATCTATCTGAAAATTTTTTCTTCGAAGACATAAAATAAGTCAATTTTTGACCAAAATTGACCATTTTTGCTTGTAATTCTTGAAAATTTCGCTAATTTTAGGTAAAATATGCGTTTATACTCGATTTTTAATGTATTTTTAGCATTATTTTGTTTTTAATGCTTTTTAGCGTTTTAGCTATCTATGAAATTTCAAAATTTTAACCGGCCCCCCCAAACAGTAGCGAAAGTGCGGGGGGTGGGGGGTCCACCTTCCCCCCCTCAGCCGAAAATCCTGCCCGTGCACGGGCAGATACCCGTGTACCCCCCCCCCTTTACCTCGACACGGGTACAAGACTCCCCCCCACACCCCTCCGCGAGAAAACACGGGATCGCACCCCCCCCCCCTCACGGTGGTCAATCTCATCTCAATTTTTTCCAAAAATGCCGTAATTTTTGCATTTTTCTTGACGTTTGTGTCTGTCCCTGCATAGATTTTGTTGTTTCTGACCAAACAAGCAGCTTGTTTGCACAAAATATTCTGTATTTTACAAGAATTTCTGTGTTTTTCAAAGGCAAAAATTTGGTATTACCCGTGCTATCCCGTGCACCCCCCCTCACGAAATTTTTCTGCCAGTGCACCCCCTCAGGAAAATTTGCTGCCCGTGCACCCCCCCCCTCACCGAGAAGGCACCTGACCCCCCCCCTCTAAAATTAGGCAAACACCCCCCCCCCCTCACCCGAGGTCCCGCTTTCGCTACTGCCCCCAAAGTCACATGCCCCCCCCCAAAATTTTCCAGCTATCCATAGTTGTTCTGGGGGGGGGGCCTGGGGGGAGGGCCGGCCCCCCCCAAAAAATTTTCGAATCTATCTCTATCAGACAGGTTTTTTCGGCTCAGCTATTATCTATCTAAAAAAATTCTCAGCCAGCTATCTGTCTGAAAATTTTTGTCTTCGAAGACATAAAATGAGTCAATTTTTGACCAAAATTGACCATTTTTGCTCGTAATTCTTGAAAATTTCGCTAATTTTAGGTAAAATACGCGTTTATACTTGATTTTTAATGTATTTTTAGCATTATTTTGCTGTTTTTATAGCTTTTTAGCGTTTTAGCTATCTATCTATCAAATTTCAAAATTTTGACCGCCCCCCCCCCCCAAAGTCACATGCCCCCCCCCGCGGCCCCCCCCAAAATTTTCCAGCTATCTATCTATCTGGAAAATTTGCTCCAGCTATCTATATCGGCCCCCCCCCTAGGGTTAGGGGCTTTGAAAAAAAAATTTTTTTTTTTATTTTTTTTTTCGTTTTTTAAAAAAAAAAAATTGGATTTTTTTTTTCAAACTTAAAAAAAAAATTTTGAAAAATTTTTCTTCTACTTTGCTCTGAAAATTCGATTTATGGCATAATTTTTTGAAAGTTCAAACCAAATTTTCTTCCCAACTTCTTTGTGTGCTTAGGTACATGTCATTATTTGGTCATTTTGACCGACGTACTCCATGTTTTTCGATTTGGATGACTTCTAGAGTCAATTTTTAGCGTTGAAATGACTTAACTGAATTGAAATATCGTTTCAGAAATCGTTTTCTTGCAACTTAGAACATGTTTTTTCAGTCGGTAGGCCATGAGATGAACATGATATTTTGTTGATTGGCGTATGTTATAGGTCTACAATGGAGTTGTGCGATATATTGTTAAACAATTGGAGCGGAGATGTTGGTTAATACCACATCACACGACCGTTTTTCAGATACCCGATAACATGGCCAAATGTTAAAACTTGCGTGCTGAGCTAAACTAACGTGTTAAACTTGCGTCTGTCAGTTGCCCGCAACGTGATCGCGAAATCATGGTACGTGTTTTCGATACGATGATTTGAAGAGTGGGCTCTCGCCATGTGGCAGATAGCATAGCTGGTTGAACCTGAAAGTAAGTGTCTTGGGGGGGGGGGGCGACCGGGTCGACAGGGGTTGCCGACTTAGCTACAGCAAACAGGAATTTTTGAACACAGTCAAATTTTGGTGATTTTCTAAAGAGGAACAACTAAGAACGGTTCAATATTCAAGTACACGTCGAAAATTGTCCTGTTTTACTGTTGAAAATGCAACTTTCCCTCTATGAAATGGACATAATTTCAATAAAACACGATTTTCGCTCTTATAGTTTTCCGGATCGTTCTGAAAATAGTCTAGATGAACTCAGCTCGACGAGACGCTTCGAACAAACCTAACTTGTAAAAAAAAATTTTTAAAAAAAAAAAAAATTTTTTTTTTAATTTAAAAAAAAAATCCGGATTTTTTTTTCCCCTAACCCTACCCCCCCCCCAACCCCTCGGCTCTGGAACAACTATGCAGCTATCTATCTGGAAAATTTGCTCCAGCTATCTATATCGGCCTTCCCCCAACCCCTCGGCTCTGGAACAACTATGGCAGGAACACAACTGTGCTTTTCGTTTTCATCGTTCAAAAAGTGAAACAAAACTGAATAACCGGTACTGGACTTACTGGTAAACTAGTTGCCGCGCCGTTAACGCGTCACGTCACGCACGCTGTCGCATTTTTTTGGTTTCATTTTCCAACCCATCTGTCGATTTCGATCCTGCAGTTGTCGCGGTGATGGGGTTGCTAAATGAAAATCAGATTTTTTTAAACTAAATAAAAAAAACAAAATGCCAATTTTTGGTTTGACTGGAAATTTTTTCCTGTAATTTTTCGCAATTTCCGCAATCACAACAAAAAATCGGTCGAACACAGAGCCACGTGACAGGTTGGCGTGGCGCAACGCACAAATTAACTCATTCATGATTACACCTGTTACAACTGACGTGTCTTGCTCTGGTGTAATGGATCGACTCTTGACCTCCAACGCTCTTAATCTAGGGTTAGGGGCTTTAAAAAAAAATTTTTTTTTTTTTTTTTAATTCGGATTTTTTTTCAAACTTAAAAAAAAATTTGAAAAATTTTTCTTCTACTTTGCTCTGAAAATTCGATTTATGGCATAATTTTTTGAAAGTTCAAACCAAATTTTCTTCCCAACTTCTTTGTGTGCTTAGGTACATGTCATTATTTGGTCATTTTGACCGACGTACTCCATGTTTTTCGATTTGGATGACTTCTAGAGTCAATTTTTAGCGTTGAAATGACTTAACTAAATTGAAATATCGTTTCAGAAATCGTTTTCTTGCAACTTAGAACATGTTTTTTCAGTCGGTAGGCCATGAGATGAACATGATATTTTGTTGATTGGCGTATGTTATAGGTCTACAATGGAGTTGTGCGATATATTGTTAAACAATTGGAGCGGAGATGTTGGTTAATACCACATCACACGACCGTTTTTCAGATACCCGATAACATGGCCACATGTTAAAACTTGCGTGCTGAGCTAAACTAACGTGTTAAACTTGCGTCTGTCAGTTGCCCGCAACGTGATCGCGAAATCATGGTACGTGTTTTCGATACGATGATTTGAAGAGTGGGCTCTCGCCATGTGGCAGATTGCATAGCTGGTTGAACCTGAAAGTAAGTGTCTTGGGGGGGGCGACCGGGTCGACAGGGGTTGCCGACTTAGCTACAGCAAACAGGAATTTTTGAACACAGTCAAATTTTGGTAATTTTCTAAAGAGGAACAACTAAGAACGGTTCAATATTCAAGTACACGTCGAAAATTGTCCTGTTTTACTGTTGAAAATGCAACTTTCCCTCTATGAAATGGACATAATTTCAATAAAACACGATTTTCGCTCTTATAGTTTTCCGGATCGTTCTGAAAATAGTCTAGATGAACTCAGCTCGACGAGACGCTTCGAACAAACCTAACTTGTAAAAAATTTAAAAAAAAATCCGGATTTTTTCCCCCTAACCCTATCTTAATCCCCGGCCTCGAACGCAGATGCGGGGATCAAAGCGTTCGGAAGATGGTCCTGCGTTTATTGTCAGAAAGCACGCGATTTATGATGAGTTGTTTTATTGATGCGTTAATGGTATCTGAGTTTTTGTGTTCCTCACCTCACCAATTTCCAACTTTCTCTCATTCTTCTCTTTCACTTCGTTAGCCACCTCTCGACAGAAGAATGACAATGAAACTGCCAACCAGCACCAAAAGGAATAGGAAACCAGTTAGGGCGTGGTAGATAGCGAAAACTGATAGAGTGGCCCCGAACAAAAGGTAAACAACGCCTGTACATGCGGCGATAACCAATACAAAAAGAGTATTCGACTTGGTGCCAAGAAAGTAGCTTAGTTGTTTACATCCACACACTGTGCACCGTTCCTTTCAACGCAGACTCAAGGAATCGGGCAGCTAAAAGGGTACATTATACACAGCGGATTTTTCAAGAAATCGACAATCCAATTCTAACCAATTATAATTTTAAAGCAACCTGTGAATGTCTGAAATACCAAACCCGTTGGTTTACACCGTCACGCAACGGATTTCTTGCGCACCAGACAAAACTTTCCACGCCCACACGAAATCAGCATTTTTTTAACAACTAACACATGTGGTTGCAACACAACCTTAACTACGATTGCCTGTGAACAACGAACAAAAAAATGCACTTCTCATGAGCCAATGACCAAAAAGATTTCAAAAGACCTTTTTTGTCATTATCTTTGCATTAATCAGTTTTCCTGTTTTTTTTCTTTTCAATGATGAATTCAAAAACAAAACTTCAGTTTCCATCATTTCAAAACATCAATGCTTGCTTCTTGCATTAACAAGTCCTTATAGTAACAGAACAGCAAACTAAAAGAAACACCGGTTCAGGCCACGAATACCACGATCATTGCAATGGGTGATAACAAACAAACTGAAAACATGAGCAATCGGGTTGAAAAAACACATTGGAAACATATTTTTGGCTGGTTCTAAGAAAGGTGTTCGCCTGAGATTTGCAAGTAGGCGCCCCACCAAATCGATTTCTTTTTTGATGATTGTGCGTCTTCAAATGAACGGCAAGCGGAAAATGGCCAGCTGTCCATCAGCGGACATTTTGCCGAACTCCTCCGAAATCATGATCTTCCGAATTGAATCGTCCACGGTCGAGTCTTGCTCGTTGAGAATTTCATTCAGGCAAACTTCGTGCAACTCCGACAAATGGTACTGTTCCGCGAGCAGCAACTTCTTTGGTAGACTGACGTCGGTGGTGTTCGACAGATATTCCAGACACTTTTGCGTGACACTCTGAACGTGGAATCGGTCGGCCAGCTTCAGCAGGGACTCAACGTTGGCCTCTGTGAATGTGAACATTGTTTCATAGATGCTTTTTGTTGCTCCCACACCAGTTCCAGAAACCTGAAGGTACCAAACTCCGGTGGTTTGGTGTGAAGTGAAAGGATCCTGATGGTCCCATGAACGAAATTGAAACATGAAACGTAAAAATGAAACAAAATTGGAACGCCCTCTAAAGCGCCATTCATGGAACTTGAAGCGCTAGTGTCACTTCGTTGCATTCATGAACCAAAAACATCACAGCTTCACGTGCTAAAGTGACGCCTGTGAATGGGCCGAAGCCAGATGGCCCGGAGGTTGACGCATAACAAATGGGACAATTGAAAAAAGACACACAATAACTGTTGCAAATAATGAATCGAATTAAAATTGACTTGTATAAATGCAAAAACATCCGGAGAAAATTGGCGCACCAACCAGTGACGGGCTCATTCGATGGGTAGATGACTGCCAAGAATTGCTGGAAGTCGTCGAAATTGACTTGTTCGAGTTGTACTTCCTGCTGCGTCGACTCAATGTACGGACCGTTGAACATTTCTCGCAGCACCGGCGAGTGAACAGACAGCAACTGCAAACAAAATCCTAGTGGCATGCCATATTTTGACCCCCCTCTCTCGTCGAATCTTTACTTTCGTCACGACGTGTATTATCCGCGACAGTCAGTCAGATATTGGGATATTTCTGAGGCAACCGCTGAATACAGGCTGTCATGTGCTCATTTTGTGTTTCTTTCATCATTGTTGCTGATCATTTTAGCAGGTCGTGACACCGCCGGCGGTGTGACGGCGTGGTGGGACACAGAGACTCACTCCGTTTTATAAATCTGCTCGCGACTGTCCCGCCGCACACAACACTGTCGCATGTGTATCAGATGACAAACCAGACCGCTTTGCTTCTGGCACTGACTGAGTGGAAGAATGGTGTGGTAAAGCTGGTTTTTTAATTAATAAACCGCGTTAACTTGCCCCCTTGTTGACGTGCAGCCTTTTGTTCTCAATCACCAGCACAACATCAGAAACGGCCGGATCGCGTTGCGTGAAGTCAAAATACGGTATACAGCTAGAAAAATTCATACGCAGCGTTATGCAGTTCAAAAGCGACTATTATCTACCTTTTTGGTTCTGCGACTCCACTGCGTTGGCACTGGCAGAGTTGGTTTAATGAGTAATGCGAAATTCAAAATTGCCTCAAGTTTCCCTGACCAATCTCAGGGACTCGGATTATTTTACACGATTTGAATTCCCGCGTCATGCATGAACTGACTGTTTTTCCATCTATGCGCGCATTGAGTCAGCAGAACCAAAAGAAAAACGACAGACAACTTATTTTTTTTGTTTGCAACTAAACTGACTCACTTCTTGCCAAACACCTTTTTCACCACAATATCGGCTTGCAAGATGAGCTCATCATCGTCGTTCACCCAACTGGAGAAGTCCTGCAACAAAAGAAAACACCTAAGATGTCGTGTTCGTTAGTTGGACACATACTCTCAGAAGCCATCAATGAGTTTAGAAACACAAAAACACCCGCAGATCAGAAAAAAGTGGAAAAAAGTAGAAAAAAACTAACACGTAGCGACATGAAATTTGGAATTTCTCGGACCGCACCGCCGCGACTATCAAACGTTTTTGCCCCATTTTTAGAGCAATAAAAATGCCCGGGGCAAAAATTTAAGGTCAGATTCGAATTCAGCGATCTTGAAAACTTCCCTGGAAAATTAAAAATTAAAATTACAAGTTGTTTCTAACTTGATTTTTTCATTGTGAAACGAAAACGTGTGCAAAAAGCAAAAAATCAACTTTTTACCCATTTTTTAAGTGGAAAAGTGGTCAGTTGCAAAATATCAAAACAGATTCAGATACAGCGGTTGTATGGTTGTTATAAAACAGCTTTGTTAAAAAACCCGCATTTAAAATTAAAAATTAAAACAAAAAACCACTGGAAAACGCATAAAAATGTGTTTTTGCCCAACTTTTAGAGCAAAAAAAGCCCGGGACAAAAATCTAAGGCCAGATTCGAATTCAGCGACCCCGAAACCCTCCATGTAGAACTGAAAATTTAAATTACAAGTTGTTTCTAACTTGATTTTTTCACTGTGAAACGAAAACGTGTGCAAAAAGCAAAAAAATCAACTTTTTACCCATTTTTTGGGTGGGCAAGTGGTCAGTTGCAAAATATCAAAACTGATTCCGATACAGCGGTTGTAAGGCTGTTGTAAAACAGCTTTGTTAAAAAAAATCCGCACTTAAAATTAAAAATTAAAACCAAAAAACACTGGAAAACGCAAAAAAATGTGTTTTTGCCCAATTTTATGGCAAAAAAATGCCCGGGGCAAAAATCTAAGATCAGATTCGAATTCAGCGACCCCGAAAACCCTCCTGTAGAACCAAAAATAAAAATCGAAAAATTGTGTTCATGAGCTCAAAAAAATGTTTAAAAAAATAGCGTAATTTTTAAAAAAAGTAATTTTAACTAGCGTCGTAGCGCCTCAGGGACCCCCCTTGCAAGGGCTCATTGATACAGGGCCTTAAAGAACTCCGCAAGATCTTTCACGTGAATACTGTGTGAGGTTCCAGAAACTGTGCAACTACGAGATACGGTGGGGCTAAAAAGGTACACTTTGCGAAAAATCGCAAAAAATCGAGGGTTTTTCAACTTCCGCACCCTAAAAACGACCTTTATAGGCATAATCAGGTGGTACTCAGGGAGTAAACCTGAAGCGCCTTGATTAGTAGAATGTCCCTGCACCCTTGGTTTAAAAACTTTTCCATGTATCACGGAATGTTCCTAGGCCCCCCCCCCCCACTCTTATTTGCACGCGCACCTGCATCGGCATTGCTCATTGCTCATGATCCAATAACGCGCGTGCACACGCACAGGCGTAACACGCACGAATTGAAACTGACTGATTCAATCCAATTTAATTCATTTCAATTATCGAAGATGCAAAACTGTCGTCGTTCGTTCGACTCGACTCCACTTGGTGTTTTGATTATACTCATTTTTTCAGGTCAATAATTCACAAACCAAACCAAACACAAAAAAAACAAAATGGAATCTCCAGCATATCACAATCACAAGCGAAGCCTTTTCTTTTCCTGTCTTTTCTTCTTTCTTTTTTCTAATTACCATTTGTCTGCTACCTTCAGAAAAATTTTCCGACAGAGCGTGGTTTATCTGGAGCGGTTTTTAATAAAGCAGGCCAACCTTTGCAAACGGTGTTAAGTTCTGGAACAAATGAAAAATTCTGAAAAATGAAATGAAAAAATGTTATGGCGTTGAGCAAAATTGAAAAATTGAAACGGAAATAAAACCGTTTGTTTCTGGCTCAACGGAATGAACGGTTTTTACCATCCCCAGTAGTAACATATTGAACGAAACCACGAAATGATGGTCAAAAAAATTTAATTCAAGGAAATATTGAACCATTGCAGCTGGACAACAAAATGTGGACTTTTGTGGGATTTTCTGGACAAAACGCCGTTGTGAGATTTTTATACGACCAGATACATACATTCCAGAATAGATTTATAGTTTTACCGGCACTTTCAAATAACGGACACACAAAACTGCAACGAATTCGAAGCATCATAACAACATGAGCAAACCATGATATCAATTCTATTCCAACTGAACACGCAGCTACACGCACATGACCAGCTCAGAAAATTTCAGCTTGCTGAAAGTCCACATATTTCTTTGGTTTCACTTTGTATGTGTTGGTCCGGTCCTGATCTACGCAGGCTAAGAGTAGGACAGAACAGAATTCATTACTTTGCTTTAAAAAAATTAAGGCAACAGTGCTAATGTAGAGCGGAATTAGATGGACTTCTAAAAATACCAAACTAATCAAAATCAACTTGAAATCAAAAGGCGACTGGCTGTAAATGTGGAAACAAAAGTGCGGAGCAAAAGTTTTGGATTTCAAAAATAAAATCACGATTAAAATAGCACAAAGGTCATTCGACTCGTTCCAGTTTGCACATGTACATCGGTCCATAGTTGGCCGGGAGGTATGGTCGGACAAGGCTGCCGTACCTGGAACATTTGCAATTCGCATGTCAACCAATTAGATTCAGTCATCCAAAAAATAAAATAAAAAAGCAATCAAGTCAATCAATCACTGTAAGACTTTTTTAGTGAAAAAACTAAGGTGTATAACATCCACCTAAATATAGGCAATCAACAGATTGGTTGGTGATCACGTGATGCATGCTTTCCTTGCAGGAGAAACTCCGCCTACAGGGCAACGCACAGAAAGCGTGCATCACGTGATCACCAACGAATCAGCTGATTGCGAGATCACCAACGAACCAACCAACCAACTAATCATTCAATTAACCATTCAATGATGATCAGTCATCATCACCCAAATCAATCAATCAATCAACCAAACATTCAACCTACGAACCAATCAACCCATGAATCGGTCAATGAATCGTATCAATCAATCAGTCAATCAATCAAACAATCGGCGATCAACCAACCAACCCATGAATCGGCCAATCAGTCATCCAATCATCTACCATCCAATCAACCAACCCATCAATCGACCAATCAGTCATCCAATCATCTACCAACCAATCAACCAACCCATCAATCCACCAATCAGTCACCCCAATCAACCCAACCTCGCCGCGCCCCGATGAAAGCGTGCGCCCATGGCCCAGTGCGCGTGCCTCTCCAGAGCGTCCATCTTGCGGCACACCAGTTTCACGCCGCACTTGCGTGCCACATCCCTGGCAACGGTCTCAACGACGGCGTCGTTCTGCATCGGTGACAGCGTGCACGTGACATACACGACGGTGCCGCCCAGGCGAACCGCACGAACCGCGCTTCTGTCACATTGTGAAGCGTTTTCATGAACGGATATGATGTTGAGTCGTTTGTAACGCGATAAAAACCACGATTAGTTGATGTTTCCATTTCTGGTGTAATGTTTTCAATCCAGACGAACTCCTTATTCTCAGCCGCAAGTGTAAAAACCAGTGAAGGGAAATCGCATATTTGCTTCGTTTCGACTTCTCTCGTACCCTGGCTTATTATTATACTGGACAGCGGAGCAATTAAAATGGCTGCTCATAATAAAACTTCGGCGACGCTTTTGAGCTCATTATTGACAGTAACATTTCGAACAGTCCTGAATTTCGAAAAACTCATCATCCCACTTTAGTATGTCACATTGCAGCTGCGGCAGCGACTGTCGGTAAGCGGACTTTGACTTGCAGAACACGTTCAATGTCTGATCGTTTGTGGTCACCGCGTCACGGTCGGTGTTGCACGGCACGTCAACGAGAACCTGAAAAATATTCGGATGCAAGATTTCTTGTCATCATCGTTCGACTACATGACAATCAAGCATCACAGACACACAATAAGCATCGTACTGAATTGAAACTATTTGCAAAATGTCCATCCAAATCAAAAGTAACCGATCCTTCCCACTGCATTGACAACCGACTTCCATTTAAGGACTCTTTCTGCATGCTCGCTGAACAAAACGAAAAGACCGACTCGTTGGTTGCGCCCCCTTCTCGCGGCAAGACACGGCAGCTTCGATCTCTATTCACCCTAACACCAAACCTCCGAACTTTAGGGTAACTCAGTATTTTTGAAACCGGAGCAACAAGAAAAAAACGACCGACTTTATCGAATCGTTCTCCATCCGTGAACCTCCAGATGTCGCTGTCTGATGCGTCACGACGCTTCAAAACGACTTTTTCTCGTGCGCCGGACTCTTTCGAGACATAGGACAGAAACATACGGCGCATATCGATCAGTCGGTTCATTTTGTTGTCGTTGCAGTAGATTTGCGCTGAACAAAAAAAACAAACAAACCTACCAGCAGTTTACTAATAGTGAAGACAGAGGCCAATGTAGCCCATGAGCCCAATCAGAGCGATTGATTAATTTTTTATCCATAATAAACATACAATTTGACGCTGACTTTGTTATCACTGGTTATGCCAGTATGATTTAGCAAATCCAATCTATACAATCATAGTTTTAATTTTAACCAATTCGGCAAAACAAACCTTTTCAGAACAATCCTACCAGCCAGCAAAACAACACCTGCACCATCCACTCGAGACCAGGTTTTTTCCTCAATTTTTTTTGCGTCAATTGACGCAAACGGTCAAAAAAATTTTGCGTCAGCTCAAATATTTTCCGTCGTTGACGCATGCTGTTGCGTCAAAAAAAGTCCAGACTCACCCGGTAGACCAGTGAGCAGTGCGGTGAGCGCCTTGCCGCCCGGTGCGGCGCACATATCCAGAAGGCGGTCATTTGCGGCCAGATTCAACGCCAGAACTGGCAGAATACTGGCGCCATTCAGCATGTACGCAGCTGAAGGGTGGACATTCACTCGAGTTGAACGGTTAGGGTTGAAGTTGAGTGGGAAAGAAACGGACGGTGCACAGTAATTGGCTGCTTCATGGCTGTATCGTAGTTTCGTGCTACCAGGTAACCAATCAAAGCGTTCCTTGAAATGCGAGTAGTTTCATCGATAATTGGATGTTTTTGTCCCTTCTTTTGTGCTACAAATTATTCAAAACGTTAAACACAGCCGCACCAAAAAACAAAGCGAAATTTTGCTTTTCTTCATATGGAGTTTGAGGTCTGGAATTCCTAAAAACTCCTTTTGTGGTCTACACAACTCACCAGCTTCTCCGTTGGGGCCTGCTCGAAATGACGGAATCTCAGGGTGTTCCGGTAGTTTCTTCGCGAAAATGCACAATTTCTTTGGGTATTGCAATGGCCGGTCAGGTAGCACAGGAAGTTCATAGTTCTCCATCCTGCATAAACAAAAAACCATTGTCGTTTGCAACAAACGCTTTTGCATTACTTCGACTTGCTGAATCCCTGTAGTTCACCACTACAGTCATGCAACTGCACTGCAGCAGTAGCAGCACCCAATCATGACACTCAATCTTCATGCACTGTCAAAAAGAAAAGAAGCACAGCGTTGCTTTGAACCGTTGAAAACAATATTCCTGATTGACTGGCCACTAGGGATGGATCCGGCAAATTTGCCGGAATCCGGGCCGGATCCGGCAAAAGTCCATTCCGGCCGGGCCGGATCCGGCAAAAATTGGCGGAATCCGGACCGGAATGGCCTTTTTATGTCTAAAAAACATCTACGCACATTTCGTCGCTTCTTCATCACATTTTCAGCATAAAACAGCACAGACACAGAAACAAAGTCAGCAAGACACAGCACGTGAACCAACCAAAAATTACAACAACAATTGACAAAATTCACATCGTATAGGGATAATCAAGTGCTGGCAACACTCCATTCAGAAACATGACCTTTTCGGCGTTCTGAGTTGACAGACGAGATCGGCTGTACACAAACACCTGCCTGGCTTCACAGAACATTCGTTCGCTTGCCACGCTTGTTGGTAGCGGTGCCAGGTATCTGCGCGCGATTGTCGAAACTTTGGGGTATTTCAAACGAGTTCAGCCGCCAAAGCCTAGCATTAGATCACTTTTGTCCGGTTCGTCGATAAAATCATCCGACTCGTACATATTCATTTAGCCGCGCAGTTCGTCCTCGAGACTGGATTCGCCTGACTGGTTGGGCGGTCGCGCAGCGTGAAACTCGATGCCTCCGTAGAAGCCAGTCGATTTCTTTTTTGGTTCGGGCTCACGTTCACTTTCGTCATCGTCGTTGTTCGCGATCTCGGATGTATCGTCGCAGTTTGTGGGCGTCTCCGGTCGTTTCAAGATTTTCTTTGCAATGTGAAGCAGTTTACAACGAATCGCGCCTTCATTTTCGAAGACGACTGCAGTATTCTTGAATCGTGGATCAACGTACGTGGCCATGATGTTGGATTCGTTGTGGAAAAGCGCACGGAAGCGTGTGTCGATGCTGGTCAGCAGCGTTTTTTTCGTCGTACCAATGCCACTCGCATCGACTTGTTCGATGCGCTGCCTCAGTGCGCAAACGGCGGGCAACACCATTGAAATGGATTCGTCGTCTCGTGGATTCGTCGTTGGGGGGGTTTATCGGGTTTTAGGGGATCACGGCACCCCCGCACACCCACGGTAACACACGTCGCTAAAATCGCTGGTGTTCTGGGGCTCACAAAAAAGCAACTGTTTGACAGCTAACTGAATATGACCAACGAAGATAGCTGATTTCAAAAAAAACTGCTATTTTTCATCAACAACATCGGTCAAAAGCTGGCAGCCACGTTTTTTAAAGTGGACGATGCTGCACATAAGTTTACCACTCAAGACAAAAGCAGTGAACCATTTACCATTGAACAGAACACTAAACTAAAGAAACGCTCACTGATCACATGTCAAATGCACAACAACAAAACCAACAAAGCACCGAAACAAATTTGTCAAACCATTGAACAGCTCTGAAACGGAGGAATCAACTGGTTTCGCGGGTCTCGGCCATTCCGGCCGGATCCGGCAAAATTGCGCCGGAATCCGGACCGGATCCGGATCCAATTTTAGGCGCCGGAATCCGGAATCCGGAATCCGGACCGGAACCGGCTCCATCCCTACTGGCCACCATGGCCAGCCCAACCAATGCGTACGCACGCAGCTCACACACGGTCAAGCAGCCTTCTTGGATGCTAACTGGAGGCCGGTGGGTGTGTTGTTCCAAGTGAACAGTACAAAAAAAAAATACTCACCAACGCAGTGCGCTAACGTTCGTTTGCTCCTGTTCCTTGAGCAGGCGAACGTTTTCCGCACGTTGGCGTTCGATTTTCCCCTGAAATACAGTTGTGACGGTCATCATTTGGTTGCATAAACGAACAATGGAATGCCGCGGACAACGACGCAGCTCCTACAGAGCGTCCGCACCCGACCGAGCCCGCTCGATCGGCCAAATTGCGTCACTACTTTTCCCACTCTGGGCCATGAACAACAACAACAATAGCGGAACGTCATTGCGTTCACGCGGCATCGGAATTGGTGAACGCGCAGTCGTGAATCCTCCACACTCAAAAAAAACGAACTCACCAAATTTTGGAACATTCGGCATTGGTTGGCTCACTCCAAACACAAGTGAGCTAGTGTACCCTCTGACAACAGGCCCCGCCCACCTCGGTGATCTCGTTTTCGCCGGTGTGCAGTCGTGTGGACGGCACAAACTCCAGCAGTCCCGCCTCGCTGCGCGCGTATGCCTCCGCGGCGACGTCGAACTCTGCTGCCGCCTGTGCTGCGGCGCTCTGCTCCTCCGTTCGCTGCGGAAACGACAGCTGGTGTAGTTTTGTGTGCTTACGGTTCAGGGTTCGGATTTGGTTTTTGCAGAGTTTGGAGAATTGGATGTCTTTTCTTTTGGATTCGCTGAACATCTGTGCTGGCGTTCTGCGCTGTTCAACTGCTTGTTGTGAACTGTTGCGCCCTCTTGTGAACAACAAGCATTTCGCTCAGAGAGCTCGACAAAAGAAAACTGAACGAACCTCCCCAATAATTCCGAAGACCCTCAGCTAGTAGTGCAAAACCTCCTTACTCGGATATTACCAGTTAACCGGCTATGTGTGAATTGAACGCACTGATACGCTGTGCAAGTATCATTCAGCCAATCAGCGTGCCAGAATTTGAACAAAAAAACGAAAGGACCGTTCTTATCAGCACATCAGCACTTACACCGTGCTCCACTTCAATCTCATCATCGTACTCATCCTCCAATTGCTGCAACTGTTCATCAACGTCGATCTGTTCTTCTCCTTGCCATCGATTCGCAATGAATCGCATCCGTCGCATCACGTCCTCGCAGTCCGACTCGTACAACTTGACGGCGTATTCCTGGTGAGATTGGCGCTTTCGAATTTTGGCACTTTCTCTGCTTTTGATTGCACAATTTTCTTGGAATGAAAAAAAATACGAGTCCGACTGGAATGTATTCAGTTAGAAATTCCAACAGTCAGAAACTCGAAGCCGACACGCGGCTCGGTTGCTTTATGCAACAACCAATCAGCAAACGCAACTCAAATGCCATCACTCTATAACTTCATACCAAAAGCCTGCGGTTGATGAAAGAATTGTTTTCCGAAGAGTAACTTCAAAAATGGATATTTCCTCTGCGACTGTCACGTGTTTTCTGACACCAAAATTCAAAATGGCAGATGTCATCCAAGCATCTTTTTGATGCAAGCAACCGCTTTTTCAATGTCACCTTCCAATCGTCCCGGAGCGTGTTCACCAGCGCCACTCGTTTCGCTTCGCACAACAGTCCAAGTCGAACCGACGGATACTCACGACCGAACATCGGTCCATAATGGTAGTCGAAGAAGCGCAGCGCCAACGCGCGCGGGGTACGAGATTTCGCTTTTCTGCCGGCTTCCTGTGAAAGTTTGTGCAGCTGGGTTTGGTGGAGAATCGGAGAGGATTGTCGGAAAGCGGTGACGGTTGTGGTGGTTGTTTGACAGGTTTTTCATGACACCGGATAGGTCAGACGAAAAACCCACGATGAGACAAGTCTCTTGGCAATCTGCAGTTCTGTATCAAGAATTCAGCAATCGCGAGAGGCCATGAGGTTAGAATTGGGTTAGAAATGGCAGTTTTGGGTTTCAACCCAGTGTTACATGTTGAATTTTTAATTCATCAAAGCAGATGGATAAAACGCCCCACACACTTCACTAACCACGGCTTTCTTCGATAGCACCCATTTGCTCTCGAGTTTCTTGAATCGCTTACAAATGAATAACGATGTCGCTCTGGAATCGACTAGCAAAACAGGCGAGCCGTTTGTGAAAAGATACCGACTCATAATGAGAGGAGCTGAAAAAATTCTTTTGAACTCCGGAAAGATGAAAGACCTGACCTGTACGTTACAATATTCATATCATACCCATGTGAGAGATGTAGGATGTAGTGATATGGGGTGTCAGTTTTCGAACCCAAAACAATCCAGCGAGTCAATGCCACTTTGTCAAATCGAAGTTTCTGTTCAGTTTTATTTTGTGAAAACGAATGTTAGCTTTCAAATCACCGACGTAACTGACACGCACAGATTCAAAATCAAAATACCATAACAAAGTCACCAGATTGTTCTTGATATCTGAGCACGTAAACGGGCACAACCAGAGAAAAAACGAACAATGCAAGCCCGCCAAAAAAACATCTGAATCATTTCACTTTGCGTAATCATGGTAATCATGGTGAAGACACACAAAATGTCAACCAGAAAACATTTTCCACATCGATAAACAAATCGAACACAAAACTCAAGTCAACAATTAAAGTCAGCTCTGCGCTACAATCCATTTAAAACCGCCACATCATGAACTGATCATATCAGCCAAGGCATACTGACGAATGAGAGTATCTCGACAAGCTGTATAAACATGGCTATCGTTGCAAGACACGTCATAAACCGGATCACAGTCCGGTCCAATCAGTTCCACTGAGCGATCGTTCGGTTGAGCGATGCGCTCCTTCGCCAGATCAAAGCGCACGCACGAGCCATCGCCTGAGAGAGAATTACGACATTACAATTTGCGACATTGAAAGAGAATTACGAGTTTGCGACATTACCATTTTGTAGCAAAAGTGTTCGCACAGAGCCTGGAACTACCAAAACCATCACAGCCTGACTGATTATCCGGCCAATCGTCCTTCGCCATATTTTAATCACAACACTAAGCAGCACGCATTCATTCGGGACGCTTCTGGCTGCACCATTGCCCGACCAATCAAACGCAGCCCACTCCAGCAAAGATGCGTGTGCCGTGTACCATACTGAGCCAATCACAACATCACACAGACAGTCTGATAACGCCGAAGAAAAAACCAACCAAAACAAAAAAAACCGTCCAACAACTCTGCAAAACAACCGACCGAACGCAATGAACGCCTGGTACGCGTCGGCTGCGATGCTCGTGACAGCGCCGCGTGAGCCGTCGTTGCGCTCGCAAATCGCCTCCAACGAGACGGTCGTCGTTGCGCCGTTCAGTTTTGATTTGCTGTCGTCGGTGCTGGTGGCAGAAGAACCCGAAATGGCGGCAGAATAGGCGGCGAAAGCGTGCTCAGTGGAATAGAGGTGAACGGAGCCGACGGCGGTGCCGAGCAGCAGACGACGTCCGTTGGACGCGAACGAGAGCGCACGCACGGCGCTACGGCATTTCATGCGAACCACCTGAGAATGAGCAGGCCAGCGGTTGCGCGAGATTTGGCGTTGACACAAAATCGATTGGCAAAAAATCACGATAAAACTGGTGAAAGCGAACGATGGAATTCAGGCACTTCTGACCGAGGCCCGCCGTTTATTCGGCGCCCATTATGTAAAAGTTGTTTAATGGGCCGAAACATAACGACTGCACAACTTCAACAACTAGTAAACCTGAAATTTACAATACATCTTCTTTTCAACTGACAAATTTTAAAAAAGCGTGAAGACAAATCAGCGCGCGCGTACAATTCAAATGCGGCCAATCAGCTGAAAGCATGCAATTTTTTTAAACATTAACCATCTCGTTCAACTGTTTTTCAAAAGTGCGGCGAACTGAAATCAAATCAAAAAAACAACAGAAATCAATAGAATTACCGGCTGGTCTGCATAGCCGAGATTATAAACAGCGACGAGGCCGGACTCAGTGCCGATCGCAGCGAAATACTCGTTCAAACTGGGCGCATCTGTCAGATTATTGCTGTCGGACGCATCTGCGAAACAAAGCAAAAGGATGGTCATCGGTAAAAATATTTTTTATCTTACCAACGGCCATGTGGAATCGCTGAACAAACAAAAACTGTTGATTTTCTCCAAAACGAGACATATTATCCAATACAAATGCCAAACGTCCGGTTGCCGATACACACACACAAATTTTCCGAAACGAGCTTCCAAACCAGCAAGGCTGAACACACGGTTACCCACACCGCGCTATACGCTCACCAGGCGAAAGCGCAAGAAACAGAGTGCTTGCCCGTTATATAACACAGACGAAGCGAAGCACCAGTCGAAAGCCAAAAGTGCCCTGACCAACCGCCTGCACTGTGCGCATTGCTGCCGCCACGAGCGGTCACATGGCAGCAGTTCACCTCGCCAGCCTCCGGTTGCACGTCCAACTGAATGTCGCCACTTGCACAGTCCCACAGTTTCACAGTTCCATCCCGGCTCGACGTCAACACGTGGCGACCGCGACCAACGAACGCGAGACCAGTGATCGCTGGAAAGAATGTTCGGGACCACTATTTTTTTGCGTCTTCATTAGGTTAGTTCTAAATTCCAGACAGTTTTAGTATTCAAGTGGTTCAGCAGGGGCACGTCACTGATGAGGCCACCCCTCTTCTGCATATGATGTTGCCAAGGCCGAAATGCACAGAACCATTCTATTCTACAACTTGGTTGATTATTGAGCGGTTAGTGATGAATAGCCCGGATACATCTGCCGATCTGAACAATACACGCCACACAAACAAAAATTGTGATGCACCAATTGGTAGCATTGTAACTAAATGCAGCCAATCAACAACAACCAAACCCCACCAGCGCCGTCCAGTCTCCACTCAGCCGAACAACACACTCCATTGACTTCTCTGCCAAGCTCCACCAAAACAAATCAACGCCGAAACCAAACGCGCACTAACACATTCGATGGCCGACGAAACTGCGCACACATTTGCCAATCTCGGCCGAGTAGACCTTCGCTGACATATCGAGGCCACCCGTGAGCAAGACGAGACCGGACGGAAAGAATCGGCCCACCAAAACGTCCATCAAGTGCTCCGACAGACGTTGCTGCAAAACGTGAAGCCGAAATAAACAAGAATTAGTGAGAGTTGAAATACGCTGTCGCAAAAAAAAACTAGATTTGTCCGCATCTTGGAACATGCGCCTGTTTTTTTCACCAATCAGCCGTTCTCGTTCGAACGCAACACATCAGCTGATTGGTTGAATTCGAATAAAAAAGCGGATTTTCAAGAACATTGTGCAGAAATAAATCCACCGTCCACGCTTACCATTACCGTACCGTCGATCGTTTGCCAAATGAGCACTTCATTTGACTGCGCGCTAGACGCCGCAAGACCACCATTCGAGACGGTCACAAAGTTGACCTGTTCAGAAAGTTGCACAACTTCAGCTGGCCCTGTATATCACACGACCACGTACCACGTTTTTCAATTCAAATGCAACCAAAACAGCTTTCAACTAACGTCCGAGATTGTGAGTGTTCATTTGATCAGAATTATTCACTCCAGTTTTCAGTTCGTAGCAGTTAGAACAGAATGCGCGGTCTGAGGACAAGGATTTCCTTTTAGCCAGAAACACCAGCAACTGTGTTCCAGAGCAATTGTCAAAAATAGACTCACGGATTTATCGTGTATTTTGAATGTGCGAATCGGACTGTGAAAGCGAGCCGCGCACACGGTGGAGCCACTGGTGTATTTCACTTCCAGAATGTACTGCAACAAAATTGTCATGTTAAAAAAATCTCGATTCTCAAAAATAGTTCAATCAGGAAAACCAGTCAGAAATACAAAATACTTTAATTCAAGTGGTACAAATGATCCTGAAAATAAAGCGGCATTCATGAAGCAGTATTTAGTGCTGCGAAGCAGTGTTAAAACATGTATAATAGGCCAGTAAAAACTGTTTCATAAATTCCGCTTAAATCAGCCAACTTTTGACAAGCATTCAGCCGTAAATCGGGCATCTTCTGCAACGAATTTCACGTCCCGATCTTCGTCTTCATCATCGTCGGGTGATTGAATGTTGAACTGCGAATGCACCGAGCTGTCCGCACCGGATGGCTTGTAAACCACCCAAATCTTTGTGTCGCCATTGCTGCAGAAAAAGCAGTCTGGAGATGGCTTCGGACAATCGGTACAGTCTATTTCTACAACAGATGCAACTAAGCTGATTGGTTGATGACTACATGATTCATGCTTTCTGCGCAGACATTGCTGTGGAGGCGGAGTCAGGTATGCACAGAACGCATGCAACACGTGGTTGCCAATCAATCAAGAACTTGCGTACGATATAGAAATAGACTTCACTCTATCGGCTGAACAGTATAGTTACCCGGTTACCCAAAATTCAGTTGCCACCTCTTTCAGCCCAATCGATCACCCAAGAAACAACGATTAACGCTTCATAAGAATCTTTAAACCTGATAAGCTAAAAAAACAACAAAAGATACCTGATTGCTTCGGCCCAGTCGGGCTGCACCACCAGTCTTCCTGTCATTTTGTAAATCTGTTAGAATTCAGAACTGGCAGTGTTCAAGGCAAGAAATTCGGGATCTGAAACGTTGCACACGTTTTCAACACGTCGCGACAAGAACAAAACTCACAAGAATGGCACGTGCTCAAGAAAAAAAGTTGGCGGGAATTGAAAACCGTCACAAATTTCCAAAACTGTAGTTAAAAACCGACCAGTACAAACGATTCACTGGTTTTATCCAACAACGCGTTCACGAAACAAACGTTCGCAGACAGATTCACACAAGAAGATCGAAACAATGCAAAAATTGACACGTTTTCACGGAGCATTCGCGTGCCCGCACAGTGCACGATAGCGTTCGCCAATGGCGCTGTCACCGGCAATGACGCTCAGATCAGACGGCTGTTCGTGAATGCGCACACGCTCCCGCAGGCGCGCGGCAGTGTCAGTTGCAGCAAACAAGTCTGTGTCGCTGTTCGCTCTCGAAGACGCGTCGAGCTTCAGCGCCAAGAAATCTGCAAAAAAGAGCACAATTTCGCCGAAGTCGTGTCGAACTGTCCAATGTCCACCAAGTTGCACGGATTTGGAGAATTGACAAAACTTTGCTGTTGCATGTTTTCCATCAGAAAAATTGACATGTGAATCGGTTCTGCTGAATGGTGAAAAAACCAAATCATTTTGATGTTGCTAGTTTTTCCGAACCACGAACCGGACGCAGCTTGAAAAACATCGAAAATTATTCAACGGACTAAAGACTATTCTGACCATCAATCTAATCTTTTTTGTCAACGGAGACATCCTTATGCAAACAAAAAACTCAAAAATCACCGACAAACTGTTGAGCTTGGGAGAACAGACTAGTGTCTGCCTGCAAGCAGCTCTCAAGTGGCCTCTTTTTCTTGTTTCACATAACTCTAATGACACAGAAACCAAAAACAAACAAAACCGTTTGTTGGAATTTTCGATGAAAAACTTGTTTTCCCAAGATCTCAATCTGTCTATCGATAAAGTGCATTCTTTCCGATGCTTGCAACGGCAATATGGTGTTGCGCAGTCACAAACACACTGGCACGGCACTCCAGCGATGTTACACTCGTGGTGGTTTGCTGGTGCGTTTGTTTGTGATTGTGACTGTCAAAAAAAACGCGCCACAAAAGTGCTTGGTTGTTGTTCATCGCCCAGGGTGGCAAAGGTAGTGACGTAATTTGGTCGCGTGCGGACGCTCTGTGGGAGCTGCGTCGTTGTCCGCAAAGTGCTTGGATCGTCAGAGGCTGTTGTTGTTTGTTGTCCCCTTTTTATCCTTACCCAACGCCCTTGGGGAAAGGCAGTGTCGCAATTTTTTATTGTCCACCACATGGGCTGCGACGTTGGAAGCAGTTTTTCTGCTATAGACGTGGGCGTTGGGCAAGCTGCGCTGGTATGCATGGGCGCGATGTCATTAAGTTCCTCGCCACCGGAACAGCAATCTTGTGAATCAAGAAAGCCGACGTTTATGCTGCCGAACCATTGAGCCCCACGCAACCCGGGGCAGCCGAGTGGTCACGAGCGGATTCGAACCCGGGCCTTCCGATTGGAAGTCCCAAGTGTTATCCACTCAGCCACTCAGCCGGCGATCGTCAGAGGCTGCGACTTTCGTCGATTTACCTCTTGACCGAAATATCATTCACATTTTCATTCTCAGCCAATCAGCGTGCCACATTTCAAATCAACTCCACTCTTACCGTCGACAGCTGCCAGCCACACGTCTCTGGCTGTTTCATCATTTTCCAGCAGTGGTTGTCCTTCAGTAGATTCCACAATGTTCCGCAGAATGAATTTGCCCGAAACGAGAAGGTCACGAATTTGCTCGGAATCTCGCTCAGTCGAGTTTTGACTTTCCAGTAGCGTCTGTCTCAACGAGCAAGAAACCGCACACAACCAAACGGACGGTGGAATGGGAACCTTCGGTTCTTCATTCGCAATACTTTTCAAAGCGACCAGTTGCACGCATGGCTTCGGATAAGTTTTTGCCGTCAAAAATCGCTGTATCAAATCGGTGGCCAACAAAAACGGCCGTTCATAGTGCTCGATCGACGATGTGCCCTCAAGGTGCGAGCGCTCAGTAACGGCGGAACACAATGATGGAATTAGGAACTGGTGCAAATAGTTCAGACAAAAATCGGTCACTTTGAGAGCGGCTAGTTGCGGCGTGGTCAGATGCTGTAGACCGGGCAGCAACATCGCTGCCATGTCCACGTTTCTGGTTGGCATGTTGTCAGTGCTGAAAAGAAATCAGCGATTTTTTTTCGTCACGGCTTCAGTTTGAAAGAAAGAACCGGTGAAATAAAAATCCTTGCATCAATTCGGAACAAAAATCGCCGCAACTCACGCCAACTGAATCATGGCCTTCAATCCATCGACCACAATGTCCGGTTTCATCATCTCGGCGCCACCTTGCGCGAGAAACGCTGAGATCAATCGATAAAGAGGGTGGGCAGCGTCCGGTGCGATCTGGACGAATGGGAATGGAAGTTGATTGGGCTGAAACAGACTGGTTTCTCAAAAAACCCTGACAAAAGCACACACAACTGATCAACCGTGGGAATATGAATTGCCGTTAATCAATGAAGTTTGTATTGACACGTTTCACTGCAAAACCTAACCCTGAACATGGACCTTTCGTGAATCATCTCCCCATAACTCTCTGAACTCAGCACTAAAAAGAACGAACGAACTGAGAACTTCTAAAACAAAAAAGGTACCATCAAATTGTCCCTTTGGCACACGTGGAAATACTCGAGGAAGAACGCGCAAATGTCCTGCAAGGCGTGCGCGATTTGGTAGCACAATCGCTCGTCGAATTCAACCGTCGGTTCATCGGCGTTGACTTCGTCTAGGATCATCTCTAGGAGAGCACAGATTTTGTAGATCAGAAACTTCTCGTCCGGGTCTTGGGCCTGCAAAAAAAACATGCGAATTTTTTTCCTTGATTGATACAGGGTTTGGGGTTTTCATAGCTGCAAACAAAAAAAAACAACAACAGCATTCAGAATTGGCGCACTGGACAACAATCAAATGAACTGCAGACCAGCCAATCAGGTCACTCAAAGCCAACAAAACTGAGCAAAAGGGGAATCTAACACGGCAACCAAAACAAAATTCTGCAACCAACCAAATCACTCGGCTCTTTGTCGGACAGAATTCTCAGCTCAATACAAGCGCAATGCGCCAAGACTGCCGCAAACTCGGGGTCCGCTGCCAACCAACGTGCACCGAGCGCGTTCAACGCAGCCGACGCCGTGCGCAAGCAGCGCTGTTTCGTTGTGCAATCTGAAGTTTTCAAAAATCTGAAATTTGAATGAAAAAAATCGCATTTTGGAATGATCAACCGCAAGTGGACGGAGCCAACAAAACCAAGTATCAACAAAATTCCAACCAGTTTTCGACTGTATCGCACGCCGAATCAGGATGCGCAGCTGGTCGGCGTGTGGCTGAGATGCAGATTGATCGAGAGGATTTGCTGACGACGACGACGTTTCGACAGCAGCTGTCACCGAGTCATACAGCTGCTCCAAACTGCACAGAAGCTCGAGCACTGACGTCATGTTGGCGCTCTATGAAGAAAAACAATGGTGTTTGGTGTTCTTTGTAAAATCTCGATTTCAATTTGAGCAAAAATTGCATTCAGTTGGTGTATGTTTCTGTGGATTTCAAATGCTTTTCTGCGTTTTGTTTCGACAGACAACAAAAACGGGGAAATCAAAAGTGCCAGTCAAAAATTCGCACATGGCCTTGTTCGAAACTGACACAGTGTGTGTGTGAAACATTGATGTTGAAGCCGGAAACATCGGTCTTTTGAGAATTCGCGGTGCAAAGTAGTGCAAAGCAAAATCAAAGAAAATTCTCTCTCTGATACTGATCTGGTCGACTAGTCCGCTCAAAGCGTTTGTTCGATGGATTTACTGTCAAAGGAGCAAAGGACGACGTCGCAAAAAGGTACCTTTTTAGGTTTTTTTGAAATTCCAAAAATTCAAAACATTGAAAATGACAAAATGGGCAATGTTCAAAAAATGTTTTGTTGTTGTTGGGATTTTTAGGCGATGTTTTCAGCCACAGGGCAAACCCAGAGAAGCGTACTGAACGCCATTGAGTAGGGCGCCCATCGAGTTTTCTGTCATCATTCTGCCTATACACCCCTCGGCGGGGCTCGATCCCCGAGCGCACAGACTGTAGTCTAACGCACTACCACCAGGCCACGAGGGTGACAAATGTTGATTAGTTTCACGACTCTCAGACGCCCGTTCGTTGCAACAAGCTCGAATCTGGGCGCGAGATCACGGCGAGGCACACTACGACGCGCGCGGAGCGTTCGTGAAAGCAAAAGAGCCGTCGAAGGCGGAGTGTCGCCACAAAAACGACGATCGCTGCTTTCGGTGCACCGATTTCACGGAACACGGTATGAGGTCGAATCGACTGATAAAAATGATAAAAAACAAAAGGTTGCAATATTTTGAAAGTAATTGGCAAGAACTCTTTTCAATCGAAATTTTTCAAAATTTCCAAGATTCTCAGTGGGACTAACAACAAATCCAAGATCGGTAGTGTGCAAGCACACCATTGCTGGTCAATGGATCTACGAGAGGCAAACTGCAACACGTCCATCGCAGTGCTCTTACATAAAGTCTTTTCTTCGAACTGTCCTATTTTTGCATATTTGCAATTGCAGTCCGTCGGATGCACCAACGTTTGCCCAATTGCAATGCCCATTTTTCGGATTGCCCAGTTTTTTTTACAGTTTCCATGTGCTTTTCATTCAATGTGGTTGTTGTTGTTGTTGTTGTTGTTGGAATTTTTAGGCGATGTTTTCAGTCAGGGCTAACTCAGAGAAGCGTACAGAACGCCATTGAGTAGGGCGCCCATCGAGTTTCCTGTCATTAAGTGCCTATACACCCCTCGACGCAGGGCTCGATCCCCCCGAGCGCACAGACTGTAGTTCAACGCACCACCACCAGGCCACGAGCGGTGACAATTTTCGCCCATTTTCGCAGAACGCGCCTCAATCTGCCGTCAGTTCTGGCAGCTCGGCTCGCGCGACCGTCGCGAGGCGTTCCTCTCGCAGTGCATCACGATCAGACCCGTTCGTCAGCAGCGGCTCCGCGGCGCCGAACGTCAGCGCACCAGAGCCATATCGGCCGTCTATACTCTTTGGACTACGGACCAGAAAAAGCACCGACGCGTCTGCGCGCCGTTCTTCCAGCAAACGTTCTGCATCGATCGTAGCGCTGTGAAGCGACTGTTGAAGGTGAGCGGGCGTTTGAGTCGATTTGTGGTGGTGCACAGCAAGTGGAATGATGGTTGACATGAATGAATTCGAAAATCAACACGGTTCGAATTGTAATCGAGATAAATGAGATGAATAAATAAAAAAGATTAATGAGATAAAGGCAGATTTGAAATTGTAATCGCTGGAGTGGAGTACGTTCACGGTTCACTTGGAGCGGAGTGTTGTCTTTTATTTTTTTCTGGTTCTCCGACTCAGTTGAACCACTTCTTGGATTTCCTTTTCAAGTCTTGATTTTCAAGTGTTTGCAGATTATCGGCGCTGACGCATACGCAAATACCATCAACGTAAATTCATCGATCACCGACAGTCAACAGCACAACAACGCTCTCGACCAATTCGACCAACAACAGCATGAGTCTTTTCCCGTCTACGCGCACAAGCCGGATCCAACCAGTTGGCTTGTTGATGAGTCGTCGTTCGGTTTATCGGTGGAGCCGACAAACTCGGATGTCAGTCAAGATGGATACGCTCGCTCCAATTGTACATTTGGCGATGTTGCGCGTGCGACACCGACCAGGGACATGATGGAGGCACCGTCTCAGACGTCAACACCGTCAATCCTGGTGTCTGCATCCAATTCTCGTATGTGTCAGTGACTTGTTTGATTTGATACAGAGTTTTGTTTCCTCTGAGATGGACATTTTTGCAAAACAAATTCACCAGCTCCAGATCAGTCATCACCAACGTGAAGTTGTCAAACTTCAAAAAATTTAAAACTCAAACCCCCAGTTTGCTTGCAGTACTGATGCGATGGGATGGGCCAGCGTTCAGCGCTCTGGAGTCTGACACCCCAACAAGCGCACTGCTGACGACGGTGGGGCCAGGCAAAGCGCCGATGCCGCGCGACTGCCGTCACACGGAGACCGTCTTTGGCTATCAGTGCAGTTCGTTTAGTGAACATGGTCGGTTTGAACACGAACGTCATTTATTCGCATCAACAAACTGATCAAATTCACTCCTTAGAGTCAATGAACACATCAACCAAGCTGTAGGATGGTTCTCTGCATTTCGGTCTGGCCAACATCATATGCACAAGAGGAATGGCCTCATCAGTGATGTGCCCCTCTTGAATGAACCTTCCGCGAGCAATGATAACATTCGGCAATAAACAAAAACAGTTCCACATTGCCCTTTTCACAATCGCGCAACCCACTCAGACCAATTCTCCAATTCTCGCAGACCGTGATCTCCTCTACGGCAATTTCTGGCGTCTCCCGACGCAAGAGCACCGAATGCGTTTCCTGGCGGCCTGCGGCTCGATTCGCCCCACTCGACCGAACCTAAAAACCGGCTCGAACATTCGAAAGGCCATCTCGCCCGTCTATTGTCTGCCGACGCCGGACGGACGCCGCAAGCGTCGCGTCTGCCGGTCGTTCCTCCGACGAACGTTGGGCGTCAATGATATGCGAATTCGAACCGCCATTCTGGTTGGTCGTGTCGAGAGTTCCGTTCCAAACTTCCGAAGTTTATTCCGCACCTATCTTGTTGAAAACCTAGCCAAACAAAAACAGCTCAGTATTCAATCCATTCGAGTGTTTCAACTGGACAAAACTAAGAGACACATAATCGTCACAGATGAACCAAGATTTGTCAACCGCACTGCAACTCTGGTCGAAAATGTTATAGGACTATGATAGCATGCTGTCAGCTGATTGGCTGCTACGCTCAATTCACGCATCAAAATTTTCACTCGCCAGCAAAAAAAAACTATTTTTCAGCGGAACAAACTCGTCAAGCAGGCGGAAACCGAACGAACCAGCCGTGACACCAGTACACCGGAAGTGTTTGCAAACAACAGCGATGTCAACGTTTTCGTCAATCCTCTGGTCGATCACATGTCATCACGCTCAACGTTGCCACCAAGCTCCGTTCCGTTGACTCCCAGTCCCGCGTCACCGACGGTCAGTCAGCGTGACGCCATCCGCGCTCACATCGAGTCGTTTCCGGTGCTCGAGATGCATTCGCACGCCACGGCTGGTGTGACGCAGCAGCCGAGACAATGCCTGATGGACACTTCACTGTCAGTGCAGCGAATGCACCAGCTTTACGCCGAGTTTCACGAGCGTTACACACCGGAGTTGGTCGTGACGTTCACGGTGTACGAACAGCTGTTCACGGAGGAGTATGATTTGAGCTTTTTGCGGTATCCAACGCGCATGAACGCACGACCAAAGCGACACCGGGTACAGTCGGAGCAACAAAATGACTCGGAAATGTCGTTCGTTGCTGAGATCTGGGACCAGCAACCGGTCGCTCAAATTGACAGATCGATCGTAAAAAGAGAACCAAATGAAACGACGTTCATCAATGAAGATTTTTTGTCATAATAAACCGGGAGTGCTGATTCTGTGAAATGTAGTGAAATATCATTGAATGAAAGTGGTGCAATAAAACTGAACAATGTATTCTCGGACATTTGACGTGTGAAATTGCGTTGTTTTTGGTCTTTAGGCCAATGAAGAACATGCATTTGAGACATGGAATGAAAACAGCAAAAAAATGTTGCTATTTCGTTCTTATCTGTCGTAGATGTTGTTACGTCATTCTTATCTATAGTTTTATAAAACTCATCAAAGTTTAAAAAAAATGCTAACGAGCCAAAGTGCAAGGCTTGGCGTTCACCGTTCGACATCTGTTTCAGTGACTGTTGGGGGCCGAACAAACACACCAAAGCTAGTAAACTATGGAATCCGCTCAGTCTGTGTCGCCAAATGCGGTTGCCGCGGAGAAACTCGTTCCAGCACCACAACCACTCCTAATCCAGCAATCTAACACTGATATTGCTGAGGACAAAGAATCTCGAAGTGGCAGTAACAGCATGGCTACTGTGGAATCAGTTGATGGCAGCAACCAACCGGCGAATGATGGTGACGACGACGATGATGATGAAATTAGGCGGAATAATGACACGGCTGCGGATGAAACAGACGAGCCGGACGATGAGCTGACCATTTCAGAGTTCTTCCTCAAAGATATCGAGAAGCAATTTGAAGATATGATCAAAAATGGTGTGTTGTTTTGATTGTTACCGTTCTGCCGTGGCTTTAAAATCAGAAATTTCAACACATTGTCGAGCAACATAAAATCCGTTGCGCAAAATTTCATCAGATTTTAAAATAGTCACAAAATTTATCCTACCCACCGCAGGCAAACAAACGATAAAGGCCGAACGGAAACGAGCTGCAAATCTTGGTCTAGCGCATTTCAACGAAAGGGGGAAATTCATAAAAGGAAAGATGCCACGGAAACGGGCATGTGGCCATCGAAACGTCGATATCTGTTACGTGTGCCATGACATCAAAGAAAAAGGTGTGTGATTGGGGGGGGGGGACTAACACAAACTTATCTATCCAACAAATGACCC
>JASANC010005105.1:0-11159 GCA_030248135.1 Theristus sp. LFF4_11
TCCAAGCACAACTTTGGGTGTTCGTTTCGTGTGCACAGAACCAAGTTTGTGGCTTATACTATGCTCGCTGGAGGCAGCGAGCAAATTTGAAAAAAGCGCGCGAGGGAATATTCAGCCATATAATGCGTGATGCGCTCTCCGCTCGCTGCGCTCGCTCGCGCATCCGCATGATAGAATGGAGCATTTATGTGGTTGAGCGGCTGAGTAGTGTAACTGATTGATTGAGTTTATAAAATACCCACCCCCCCAAATGAAGCCAATTACAGAGAAGTTGTGGAATACAAGATTCAAACGTATTTGCGACGCTCAAAAACTTTATTCCTAAAGCAGGTCAAGCTTAAAATCAGTCGGTAAAACGGTCCAAAATCGACATCTGACTAGGGATGGGCGCGGGACAGCCTATTTCTCAAAGTACGGACAAAATGCGGGACGGAACAGTCTCGTTCCCGTTCTGCAGACCCCTTGTCCCGCGCGGCCTGTCCCGGACTTATATTGGCTTGGCCCGCCCGCACACGTTCCGCAGCAGGGCTGTCTTGTCCCGCGTCTCCCTAGATATTTGCGGAACAAAAGGAGTACCGATACCACCGAAGCCAAAACGAACATCAAACGAGCTCACTAAACCAATTGCAAAAGTCGAACGATATCTGGATTCTGGACTTTGCTCATCGATCTTTGGCCTGAAAGTAGAAATTGTCAAAAAAATTCTGCCAAAAACAAAGTCCACACGAAATTCTAGGCAATACCGTATTACCTCTAATAAACCCCCATGGGGGTTTATTTCTTCAGCGACTTCTGGGGGTGGGGGTTTATTTTTTTGGGGGGGGGGGTTATTTTTGGGGGGGGGGTTTATTTGGAAACCATTTTTAGGGGTGGGCAAAATAGCAAAAATACCTTCCATGGCAGGAAGGAAGTCGCAGAAACTTCTACTTTTCACAGAGATTTCCTTTTGTAACAGCCTTTTGTAATGAAATTACCACTAACTCATCCCTTTGGGGCCTTTGGTAGCACAATTTCACCAATGTCACTGCATTCAGCCACTGAATTCGCTAGGTATGTGTTTCAAACAGGTTTCTAATAAACCCCCATGGGGGTTTATTTTTGGGGGGGGATTATTTGGAAACTTGTCAAGGGGGTGGGGGTTTATTTTTGGGGGGGGGGGGGTTTAATTTTGGGGGGGTTAATAGAGGTAATACGGTAAATCATAAAGTCACTTTCTGTGAAAAGGATCTTCTTAAACGCGTTTTCGGAAGAAAATACAAGCAAAATTTAATTTTTTGATTAACTGAAAAAATAATCCATTCCAGATTAAAAAGTCTTAAAAAATAAAAAAGTTCGGATCGGACAACCCTCTCCTAGTTCCCCGCGCCCATCCCTACTGCTGATCGTTTTTACAATGTAAAGTAGAAAAATCGTTGAACTTTCCAAAAAAATGTGTCAAAAATAAGGTTTTCAGAGCATATTAGGGAAAAAATATTCAAATTATTTGAAAAAAAACGGCATTTTTTTTCTTTAGACCATAGTTGTTCTAGGGGGGGGGGCGGGGGGGGGGCCGGCCCCCCCCCCCCCCCCAAAAAATTTTCGAATCTATCTCTATCAAACAAGTTTTTTCGGCTCAGCTATTATCTATCTGAAAAATTTATTTAGCCAGCTATCTATCTGAAAATTTTTGTCTTCGAAGACATAAAATAAGCCAATTTTTGACCAAAATTGACCATTTTTGCTCGTAATTCTTGAAAATTTTGCTAATTTTAGGTAAAATACGCGTTTATACTTGATTTTTAGTGTATTTTTAGCATATTTTGCTGTTTTTATAGCCTTTTAGCGTTTTAGCTATCTATCTATCAAATTTCAAAATTTTGACCGGCCCCCCCCCAAAGTCACATGGCCCCCCCCCGCGGCCCCCCCCCCAAAATTTTCCAGCTATCTATCCATCTGGAAAGTTTGCTCCAGCTATCTATATCGGCCCCCCCCCAACCCCTCGGCTCTGGAACAACTATGCTTTGGACGTTTTTAAATTTGATTTGTATACATTCTTAAAAGTGATTTTTTTCGATTTTTGATCTGAGGTTGCTTGTAATGAGTCGTTGTAGGTTCCTAATCCTAAACCTAATCCTAATCCTAAGCCAAGCCTTTTTGATAAGGTGAAAATGATCAATTTGGTTTTTGCATTTTTTTCTTTCCTGTGTTATGGAGGAGGAGCACCGGAACTGCAGATGCAGCTGTTTTAATAATGATGCATTACGTTAAATTTTTGTTCAACATTAACAATCCTATCCGTGCCGCAACCTTCTTACCTTACCCTTATCCAGTGTCATGTCTTGAACAAAACAAGGCGATGCCGTAGTGCTGTAGCTGTCATTTGAGTCAATGAATCAGAATCTGGGCGTGCATCATTCCAGCAAAACAACTGTGCACTCGGCGTCTCCGTCTCCGTCTGCAATGGCAACCTCAGTTGATATCTCGCAGGTGGTGTGTGCCATTTTCGTTTTCGTTTTCGGCATTCATGCATTCAGATTTTTTTTCATTTAATTCCATGTTCCATCGTCCAGTTTCACACGCAGTGCATTTTGTTGGTTGCAGTTTCATTTTATCAAGTTGAGTAACAGTTCATTCCGATTTGTGGAGTGACAGTGGATAAATGTCTTTCTAATGAAGTTGAAGTTGAAGAAACATCCATTTTTACAATTTTCAGCTTCAGTTCGCCACCGGTGCCTCGGCGGAGTCACCGACATTTTCTGAGTTGGAAGGCGACATCGCCGGCACGAATCAACGGCAGCGGCGGTTGCAAAGTGCACCGGATTATGACAGACAGTTTGATACGTTGGATGAGCCCGTTTGGGACACCGTGGTCAGTTGTTCTTTGAAATCTACCAAATTGAATTGAATCCGTTCTGTTGTATGGTTTCAATTAATTCTCAATTCTCAATTTATTTCAACATCAATTGTGGGCGCATAATAACTACGCAGCAACTACATGATGAAAGAAAACCTGTTTGCTTCTTTTTGGTCTGATTTTTCGATCTGTTCAGTTCAAGACCATTCGTCGATCTTTCTTTTAGAGACGAGACCTCCGCGCCGTCGCCCTCAAGTTCACGCACGTGCTGTACCCAAGCCGTGACGAGTCGCTGCTACGCGACTGGGACCTCTGGGGTCCGCTGTTCATCTGTGTTTTCATGTCCTTGTCAGTGGTCTTTCATGCTTTCGTTGATTCAAGTTCAGTTATAATAGTACGGTAAAGCCGAATCAATAAGGCGCTCCTTGTATTTATTCACCATTGAGGCCTGATTAGTCGCAGACTAGAAGTTGTCTTTTTCAAGAATTCCAAAATGTTTTCAAATCGTTTGTGTGCAATGGACGAAGAGCAGACTGGAATAGCACGAATGAATTTATCTATTTAAAAAACACGATTAGTTTGTGATACAATTTCTGAAAGTCTTTTCTTTCATTCAAATTTCAAAACATTCATTCAAAACATGCCTTGTTTACTCGGTCATTCCGAATGTTTTCATTTTTTTCGTTTTCAGTGTTTCTGCAAGTTTTCAATTTCCTGTTTTCAGATTACTCCAAGGCAGCGCGCAAGGTCCCCAATTCACGGACGTGTTCACCATCACGTTTTTCGGTTCGTTTGTCGTGACGCTGAACATCAAGCTGCTTGGAGGCAAAATGTGAGTGGAATGGTTATTTGGAGAAGTTTCATCCTGAATTTTCTGGACATCTAAAAAGTTTCGTTGCGTTTGGGGACGCGGAAACGAAATCAGTTTCCTGCGTGAATGCGATGCGGCAATTCAAAATTGTCAGCCGATTCTATACATTATTACCGTGTCAAACTGAGCGTGTGTCTACAACTGACTACCCGCCTCCGCAATATTTGAGTAGCGGAATCAGAACGAACGAACGATGCCGAACTGAAGCGAGCGATTTTATTGTGTTCCAAAGTTTCACTACTTACTCTCGCACACTTCTGCCCCTCACATGTACAGTCTAACCCTACAACATATCCAGCTAGCTGATTGGTTGGCGGTCACGTGATGCATGGACTCTATGCAAAGCTAACTCCGCCTCCACAGCGATTCATGCACAGAGATGCCTGCATCAACCAATCAGCTAGTTGGATATGTCATAGAGCTAGCCTGTCCGTCCACTTGCAGTTCACTGTTCCAATCGCTGTGCGTGCTCGGCTACTGTCTGCTGCCGCCCTGTACCGCTGCGTTCGTGTGTCGTCTGTTGGTTGCCATCGGACGACGCAGCTCGCTGCTGTTCGTCGTGCGACTTGCCGTCACAGTGTTGGGCTTCTGTTGGGCGACGTTCGGTGCGTGAATTGGCATTAAAAACACCAAAGACACCCAATTCAGGCATCTTGACGTTCAGTCGAACTCTAAAATATAGGGAATCAGCTGATTGGTTGTGATGCATACATTCGGTGCAGACCAGACTCCGCCTCCCAACAGCAATGCCCGCACAGAAAGCATGCATCACGTGACCACCAACCAATCAGCTGATTTTCCATAATTTAGAGTTCGACTGTGTGCGGTTTAACGCGTAAATTATGGACAGTCAGCTGATTGGTTATTCGGCCTTTCGGAGCTCGAGTTCATTTTTTATGTTACAAGAAATCCATCCAATCAGTGCGTTGTTTCGCATCATTTTCTCTTCTTTTCTTGCAGCATCAACAGCGTTCCTGTCCAGTGTGCACCCGGCGCGACGTAAAGCGCTCGTGATATATCCGATATTTTTGTTCTATTTCGTGATTAGCTGGATGGTGGCGTCACATTCGTGATCACGATCGTTCACATTGGAACACTGTCACTCACGTTCGGATGTTCGCTGCTGATTGGCTGTCTGTTTTCTCGTGTTGTTTGGGCGATCGCTCGCAGCTGCATGGGGTTAGCCGATTCGCGTCGCAACCTTTGGTCTCGCAATACTTTCGTTTTTGGCAACCTTTTTTCAGTATTGGGTGTGTTCGTGTTCTTTTGTTCTTTGGGCTATCTGGTTGTTACGAAAGTACGTTTGTTTGAACCTGTCACTTTTCGCAAAAATGTAATGTCCTACTTTAGCCTTCGTGTCTGCACTCTCACACAAAGCAGGGTTTACGGTGAGCTGCTTGTGACAGAGCGCCTAACTTCCAATGCTCATCTACTTTTTTCCTAGATGCTCAACGCTTTTCTTAAATCTTTGTTAAGCTATTTTTCCTTGGTTCGTTCTCGTACATTATAAAAGTGCTGTGTTTTATGAGTTCAGGATGTGCCGTTCGTGCCATTTTGTTTCTTTTTATTTCTATCGTCTGTCGTCGTCGTTTTAATAAAAGTAAAGTCGTTTTAATAAAAGTCGTCGTCGTTTTAATTGAGTAAAAGTAAAGTAAAAGTAAAAAACCCAACGTCGTCCACCGGTCATCACACACAGCAGCTCGGATCGGTTGGCAGTCCAGTGAGCCATTCACACACACCAAAGCAGAACATCGCAGTGGAGGTCCCGCCGAGACAATGCTGGGTGGCGACGTCGCGTGCACCGAGACCATGGAGGGTCAGTGCAGAAAGGCCATGGAGGGTCAGCGTCGACGAGAGGCGGTGGCGTGCTGCGCGTCTTCGCGTGTCGTCGAGTATCGCCGAGGCAGATCAGCGGAGTGGCGGGCGCACCAGTGGCTGGCAAAACGTCGCAAGGAACGGAGGCACGGTGGCTGGAGTTGTGGCGGCATGCGAGCTGAGACGGCGTCGATCTATGGCACGGCCGGGTTTCGCCGAGGGCAGCTTTCGAGAAAGCCGAAACGCCGCAGCGGAGATTTGGTTGGTCGGAGTTATTTTCGGTCTCCGTGACTCAAACCGATACGGAGTTATTTCGGTCTCCGAGACTCAAACCGAACGGAGGACGGCCTCCGTGATCAAAAACGTGATTGGCTGTGGTGGTGTTGCTGAAGAAGGCTGCGAGGAGAAGTTTGGTTGTGGCGCAGTGAAGCGCAGTAGAAGTTTTTATTGTTAGCCACGGTTCTTTGATTTTAAAGGTCTCAGTTACTGCGACGTAGAGTGCAGGTTGCGCCATACTCTTCTGCTGATTTGTAATAGATTTGTTTGATTTTTTTTGTTTTGTTTTACCCCCCGTTTT
Organism: Theristus sp. LFF4_11; assembly: GCA_030248135.1. Classification (NCBI taxonomy): domain Eukaryota; kingdom Metazoa; phylum Nematoda; class Chromadorea; order Monhysterida; family Xyalidae; genus Theristus; species Theristus sp. LFF4_11. The sequence goes on from JASANC010005105.1 coordinate 6,097, forward strand.
CAGTGTGGGGAGAGGGTGAACTGTTTTAATGTTTTTTCTTCTATTTTAGTTTTGGCGGTTTTTCTTTGGGTTTTTTATTCGACGCAATTCGACTTCAATGCGTGATCAAAATTTCTAATCATCGTGACAGTTTAGTTTTGTTTTGTTTTTGTTTGTCAGGATAGCTTTTAGGTTTTTCAGTTTGGCAGTTCAGTTTTTTTTGGTTTTCGAACTTGATAGTTGTTGGTCTTTGTTTTCTGAGTTCGAGTTCCTAGTGATTCAATTTCAGTTTATTCGTTTGAGTTGGAGCTTTTAGGAGTTTTGAAATGAGTGGAGGCAGGTGCCCAGGTCAGGCAGTGCACCAGACACTCGGCTGCGTAGGGAGAGTGACGTCGCGAGGGCGCTCCGTATGGGGGAGTAGGGTACTGTAATGTCCTACTTTAGCCTTCGTGTCTGCACTCTCACACAAAGCAGGGTTTACGGTGAGCTGCTTGTGACAGAGCGCCTAACTTCCAATGCTCATCTACTTTTTTCCTAGATGCTCAACGCTTTTCTTAAATCTTTGTTAAGCTATTTTTCCTTGGTTCGTTCTCGTACATTATAAAAGTGCTGTGTTTTATGAGTTCAGGATGTGCCGTTCGTGCCATTTTGTTTCTTTTTATTTCTATCGTCTTTCGTCGTCGTTTTAATAAAAGTGAAGTCGTTTTAATTTAGTAAAAGTAAAGTAAAAGTAAAAAACCCAACGTCGTCCACCGGTCATCACACACAGCAGCTCGGATCGGTTGGCAGTCCAGTGAGCCATTCACACACACCAAAGCAGCACACTTCAAAAAACATTGGAGTTATAAAAATGAACGTATCGGGTTGGATGAAATCAAACACCCCAAACACCTTTACATGTGGCTAAATATGTTTTTTCCACTGCGACAACGTTCTTGCGCGAACTCTATATTCTGCGAAAATAAATGGCAGGTTTAAACAAACATGCTGTACGTGAACTTCATTGTTGTAATATTGAACCGTTTTGATCGTAATTTCTGGCGGGATTGTAATGGATGGTAGTGGTGGTTGGTTGTTCGGCAGCCCATGCTTGGAGAACGATTTCGCTATGGGCTCTATCTGTGATATCCGAGGTTTTTGATGGTTCGTGGTTTCGTTTGTTTATGATTTGTGCCTTTTGTGTGATCTGTTTTTTGTGTGAGACTGTCATTTGATTCTGGTCTGTTCGTTTTCGTCTGTTTTAGATTTTCTGGCATTTTGCTGAAAAATAAAAAAATCAGAAATTCACCATTTAAATTGAAATTCTCATCTTTTTGTTGGTCGCTGGATGGTTTAACTGCCATCTATTTTGATTTCATTCAACATTCATATGGTAAGCGACAAAAAATCATGTTGGTGGATCTGGTTTTCAGAATCCGTTAATTTGTAATAATTAATTTTTAATCACACGCAGGTTGAAAAATGACGAACGAGTATCATAGAATTGACATGCAAAAGTGACGAAACGATCATCCAATTCCAGATTTGGTTTACCATTTTTGGTTTTCAATTGTTACATACATGTACAGAGAATATTCGAAACAGCTGGGTGACCAGTGTGAAATTGTTCATTGATTCCATAGATTCGGAGACTTCATTGACAGTTTGTTGAGTTCGCTCGAAAGGGTGTCTCCATTGTCGGCATCTCACCAGTGCCGTTGCCTGAATACAGTTTAAAAACTGATTGGTTGCTGCTGCATGGTGGTTTGGCCAAACTGCATAATATTCGTTTGCTATCAAGACAAACGCCCGAAATGATGCTACTACTGTCCTTCGAATGTTGTTCCTCCGAACCGAACGCACTCCAGGGCTAACCGAGGAAGCGTACAAAGAACGCCGTGAAGTAGGGTGCCCATCAAGTTTTGTTTGTCATAAAGTGCATATAAACTCTAGCGGGGCTCCCCCCCCCCCGATCGCACAGACGGATGAGTCTAAAACGGACTCGAAAAAGCAACACTGCCTGGTCATAAAAACTCATCACAATCTCAACATGAAGAACTGAAAATTCCGACATGGAAAAAAGTCGCGCGAACCGTCGACAGCGGCACTGCCGTTGACCGGCAACTGGTAGGAGGCGCGCGTGTGTCGTTGCCGACGCTGCCAGCGAGCGCTGCACAGCGTCAACGCCAACGCCATCGCCAGCAGCACGCACAGTGCGAGCGTCACGAAGAATGCCGCCCGATAGTAGAGATGCTCGGCGAGGCACGACGCCGCGCGCGAATCGGTGCAAACGTAGTCGACGCTGAGTGTCACGGCCTCGATCGTCGGGATCACCTTCGTCCAGAACGTGTACGCCTCGGTGAAGAAGTCGCGCAGCGACGGCGTCTCGTCGATGTGCAACGACTGGCCGCAGTCGGTCGAGTACGGCGGCCAGTCGACGTTCGCGATCGTTGGTGCGCTGGAATTGGTTTGCGGGTTGTGTTCAGTTTTGTGTTTTTTTGGTTCTGGAGTATTGATTTTATTGAATAAGCGGATCATGCTTTGAGCTTTGTCTGTGACTGATTATTGTTTTTTTAGCCTTGTGTTTTTCTTTTTCTGTCTCTTAAACTTGTATGATCAACGAGCGGAATGGACTGAGGTTGAATCTTCGGATATGTTGATGTAGCTTCAACTCATGAATCAACAGACGTTTCAAAGCAGAACTAATACATAATTATTAGCTTTCTGGCGTGTTAGCTTTTTCTCTCAGCAAAATTTCAGACACAGAAAACCCACCCGTCTTTGACAAACGACGCCACGGAATCCGACAGCAAGTCGGTGATGTACAGGTCGGTTGATGTCCAGTTCAACTCGACGCCCTGCGGATCAACAACGGACGTGTTTTGAAACATGAACACCATGTCGTAGCCGTGCGCAGCGCCCACTGAAGATGAATACATATTGTGTCTGCAGAGATTTAATTCGGTCAGTCAATGATTTTACTTTTGTTTTTGAACAATAAATGGCAGGCTATTGACGTTTACCGTCAGTTGTGTGCTTTCAGTTTTAAAGAAAGTCAAGAAAATCCAGATGTTGTTTATTATCAAGTTTTCTGTTTTTGTGTGATCAGTACAATGAAAGCCAGTATCAGGCCGGATGCCTCACCATTGACCATTTTGTATTCCATGAGTTTTTCTTTCATGTATTCGTTGCTGAAGTCAAACTGATACGTGTAGGTCGGCTGACCGGCGCGCGCATATTCAGTCGCTTCGACAACGGCCGATGTGACGAAGTTTTGATCCGAGACAATCTTGAACGTGAATGCGTGTGTTTCTTTTGTGAAGTGTTATATTGATTGACTGTAACTGGGATTAGTATTTGTACAATCGGTTTGACGACTTTAACTTGCCGTTTCGCCTTGAGTTTTGATTTGTCGGATTTGAAAGATTTTCATTCACTTGTAATTTCGGTTTTCATTTCAAATGCAATCACATTACCTCGACCAGTGTTCGATCGTAGCTTTGGTTCTCCCATACCGGTTTTCGTTCGATGTACTCAATGAATACTGCCTCTTTCACCTGCGTCATGAAAGTAACGTGGGTGCTTGCTTGGTGTGCTTGACAAAATGTCGTTTGAAATAACCGCGTGAAATGGTTTATTGAACTCATCCACTCTGCTTGGTTGCACCTGTTCTTTGTTTTTGTAGATCACGCGCGGCACAACATACTCCAAGTTGGTCAGATCAAGCGCGTCCAAGTCGCTCTCGTTTGCGTGCGCTGCTAAAATGAGATGAATGAAGCAATGAATCATGATCAACGATTATGACGAAGGTTATTGTTTAAAAATGTAAAGAATCGCTAAATAAAGCGAACACTTACAAACGAACAACAGCCACATGACATAGGCAATACATTCGCCGGAAGTGACGCCAATCATCGCCGGCATCCGAATACCATTCGCCATGATCTCTTCAGGGTAGTCCGGTATGATGCTCGCCGCGCCGCGGGCGCCGTCCATGACGGGCGTGAAATAGGTGTGCGCCAAGAATGGGTGGTTGTAGTTCTGCAAAGAGTTGGGCACGTCATTGTTGTTGTTGCTGTTTTGGTGTTCTATGGACGGCCAAAAGTTGTCAGGATTGACAGCTTTAAAAACAAATAGAATACGCTGGCTCTGAGACAGTTCTGAGTAGCTTGATTGGTTCTGTTGGACAACACAGTCCATAATGCCAACCAACCGATGGCGCTGTTTTCGTCCTTGACTCCACGAATTCAATGTCGTTTGCACCGAGCGCTCGCCAGGCAGCAAGCCAGTCGTTCATGTTTGTGTCCTGTATCCATAAAAAGTAATGTTTGCAATATTACATATTACAAAAGCGTTTTTCTATGATCGTGACAGAACAAAAACAACCTTCAGGCATTTTTTCGCCGCTGCCGTGTCCGTCTGGTTGCAGTCGAGTTCGTTCATGAACAGGCGCGAATTCAAATTTGTGTTCATCGTTCGCACGGCCCACGGCGCCAACATTGAGCCACTCCTGATGATCACTCGGTGAAAAAGACCTGCAGTGTGGTTTTGACTTTTGAATCGTGTGGGGTATTATGTTCTATATCATTGACAGTTTTCTTTGTGCTCTACGTTTATCGTTCACTTAATATGAGCGTAGCGAACCAGTTTGCTGACCTTTTGTTTTTTCCGACACCGCAAGAATGCTGGCGCTGGCCGCACCGGCACTCTCGCCACCGACTGCGACTGTGTTGACGTCCAGCTCGAAATTGGCGCCATTCTCCTGGATCCACTGCAAGGCAGCGATCTGATCTTCTAAGCCGTAGTTGCCCGGCAGCTCTTCGTTCAGGGCTGACATGAAACCTGTAGAATTGAATGAATGTGTTCAGTGGTACATAATACATTGTATGTAGATAATATAACTAGCATATTGTTGTGAACATTTATTGTAGCTGGTAAAGATAACAAGATTAACAGCGGCCATTATATGTCCTGTAAAAAATTTAAAACAACAGCCGATGAAAGCGCCAGATTTTTTTCGGTGTGCATGAACACGCAAGACGAACCCAACAGTTTGCACCTGTGAAGACTCTCTCTGACTGGTCGATATCTGTGACTGGCATTAC
>JASANC010005106.1:0-20883 GCA_030248135.1 Theristus sp. LFF4_11
AGCGTGCCGCCGCTGGCCGCTGCTGTGTGTGCGAAGCACAGAGCAGAAGAACACAGCAGGTGACAGCATTTGTTGACAATGTGAACAATCTTTGAACAACAATGAATGGACATGGCGCAGCCAATGAATCAATTCGTAAAAGCGGGATCAAAACCTCGAAATCGTTGGAAGCAAGTGTTGTTATTTTGTTTGTTTGTTTTAAATTTGTTTTGAACACGCAGCAGCGGCCAGCGGTACGTTTGAAAGCAAAAATTATCGACGACGTCGTCGCCTTCAATATACCAAAAAAACTTCAGTTTTCTAATTTTTTACCGATGCAAACGTTTGGAATTTGGTAATTTTTGATTTAGAATTTTTTTTCGGCATGAAAAAAAAACAAATCGCTGCACAATAAAAAACATGATATTTTTTGAATCCCGTTCCCAGGGGTGCGGAGCGTGAGGAGCCGACCAATCAGCGAGTTGCATATATTAGCCAGATAGACTGTATTTAAAAATATCGGGACTCACTTTTTTCAAACCCTCCTAGTTTCGCCTCGCCGAAACATTGAAACAATTTTTTCTTCAATGTGCATCCAATCAGAGACGGCCGCGATGCAGCGCACGTATCATTGCTGATCTTGCAACGAACTGCATTCTTGCCCCAATTACGGTACACCTGTTTTGTTAACGCCGTTTCACTCTCATCGTCAATAGCGCAGCGGTAGTGGGCTCGCTTTGCAGGCAAGGGGGCCTGCAAGGAGCATTGGCTCGGCACCACCCGAATATTGACGCAAAATTTGTGCTACATTTTAACCGAATTTTTTCACAATATTTTCTTTCTTATTAAACGTGTCGCAGTATGCATTTGCACGCAGAGATAGAGAAAATGTTTCATGGCTGAGCGGCAAATTGAAATCAAAAAACTTAACGTATTCTGACGGCAGATTTGTGCAAGAACTTGAGAAACAACTAATCAGAATTTTTTTTCACTAAATAAATTCTTTTTATTTGATATGTGAACAACGTTTGGGTGCAAAACAGCTTATCAGCTGTGCGGTTTTTCCGCACATCATTCACCATTACTCCGCCTCCTTCGCAGTAAAAGCTAATAGAATATCTGAATTTTCAGTCGTCGAAACAAATCCAAATTTTCAGTTGCGGAATCCACTGTTATTGAGTTCTGTTCATCTGTTGCCTGTTTGAGGCCAGAACACCCAGTAGCGAAAGTGCGGGGGGTGGGGGGGCTCCACCCCCCCCTCAGCCGAAAATCCTGCCCGTGCACGGGCAGATACCCGTGTACCCCCTCCCCCCTTTACCTCGACACGGGTACTAGACTCCCCCCCCACCCCCCTCGGCGAGAAAACACGGGATCGCACCCCCCCCCCCTCACGGTGGTCAATCTCATCTCAATTTTTTCCAAAAATACCGTAATTTTTGCATTTTTCTTGACGTTTGTGTCTGTCCCTGCATAGATTTTGTTGTTTCTGACCAAACAAGCAGCTGGTTTGCACAAAATATTCTGTATTTTACAAGAATTTCTGTGTTTTTCTAAGGCAAAAATTTGGTATTACCCGTGCGATCCCGTGCACCCCCCCCCCCTCACGAAATTTTTCTGCCAGTGCACCCCCCCTCAGGAAAATTTGCTGCCCGTGCACCCCCCTTCACCGAGAAGGCACCTGACCCCCCCCTCTAAAATTAGGCAAACACCCCCCCCCCTCACCCGAGGTCCCGCTTTCGCTACTGAGAACACCGCTGATTATTGTTCGCAAAAAAACGACATGAGAACAGGTTTTATTCAGCTTTTCTTGCTCAGTTCATTTGTGTGTTTGTCAAAATCCAGAGAAATATTCTGAAGCTGGAAAACCATTCCGAGCAGTAGCGAAAGTGCGGGGGGGGGGTGGGGGAGAGTCCAGCCCCCCCCCCTCAGCTGAAAATCCTGCCCGTGCACGGGCAGATACTCGTGTACCCCCTCCCCCCTTTACCTCGACACTGGTACTAGACTCCCCCCCACCCCCCTCCGCGAGAAAACACGGGATCGCACCCCCCCTCACGGTGGGCTTGCGGACAAAAAAACGCACGTGCCAAAAGACCGCATATTTAGATTTTTTGTGACCAAAAGACCGCAGATGCTATCAACCAAAATACCGCACGTGCCAAAAGATCACCGCACCAAAATCATTCACTGCGTACGTGATTATGATATGTTATTTTATGTTTATTTTGCCTTGCTATCCTTTTTTATTCTACAAAAATCAATGACCGAACCGTCGATTTTTGAAATCGGTTGAGCACAGCGCCGGCAGAGTCGCGTGACAGATCGGTGCACAAGACACATGTCGTGAAGCACAAACAGCGAACACATAGCGTCGTCCAGATCACGATTTCCTTGGCCGATTTTGGCAATCCATGGCTCAATCAAATCAGCAGAGCAACCGGAACACAAAAACTTGTTCAAAACGCAATTGTTCTGACATCTTACTTTCTGAAAAGGCTTAAAAAGGTCCGTTTTAGCAATGTCCGACAACGAGCGTGTTTTATCTGAAGCGGATTTTAGAAAAAAGGGCAGCCGTCGTCTCGAAAAAGTACTATGGAGCAATATTCGAACCCAGCGCGTCAGCGCGGTTTGCATTTCGAATGCAGTTTTTTGTCGACCGTACCACCGGCCGATTTTCCTCTGGCATTTTGGATTTTTTAATAAAAAAAGTCTTAAAAAGGTTTAAGATTCAAGATTTCATTGTTTTTTATTCAAAAAATTCGGGATTTTCACTTTTTTCAAACCCTCCTAGTTTCGCCTCGCCGAAACATTGAAACAATTTTTTCTTCAATGTGCATCCAATCAGAGACGGCCGCGATGCAGCGCACGTATCATTGCTGATCTTGCAACGAACTGCATTCTTGCCCCAATTACGGTACACCTGTTTTGTTAACGCCGTTTCACTCTCATCGTCAATAGCGCAGCGGTAGTGGGCTCGCTTTGCAGGCAAGGGGGCCTGCAAGGAGTATTGGCTCGGCACCACCCGAATATTGACACAAAATTTGTGCTAGATTTTTGACCGAATTTTTTCACAATATTTTCTTTCTTATTAAACGTGTCCCAATATGCGTTTGCACGCAGAGATAGAGAAAATGTTTCATGGCTGAGCGGCAAATTGAAATCAAAAAACTTAACGTATTCTGACGGCAGATTTGTGCAAGAACTTGAGAAACAACCAAATTCTTTTTAGTTCATATGTGAACAACGTTCGGGTGCGAAACAGCTTTTCAGCTGTGCGGGTTTTCCGCACATCATTCACCATTACTCCGCCTCCTTCGCAGGAAAAAATAATAGAATATCTGAATTTTCAGTCGTCGAAACAAATCCAAATTTTCAACCGCGGAATCCACTGTTATTGAGTTCTTTTGGCTGTTGGTGGCCAGAACACCGCAGAGTTCGCAAAAAAACGACATGACACACATGTTGAACCAGTGGAACAAAAGGGCCAGGCAACGCAATCAGTCAAGAACAAATCAATCGAAAAGTGAACGCCACAGTAAAAAACACTCAGAAACAACGAACTCTCAAAGGCAAGCCCTCGCCACTGAGTGACACTTGGTGTAGATGCTCGTTAGCAGTCTTGTACATCACGCTTGTCTGCCACGCAATTTTGGCAACGATCGCATTCTTGCGATGGTCGATTAATGACTTTTCAAGAATGCACTCCTGCTCTTGCGCCTTAAAAACAAACGTGCAATACTTTAGCTTTTTTAAATTTTGCACAGGCTTAATTGAATAAGCCCCGAACACTTACCAGCATCAAAGTCGCATGGAAGTTCAGCACCGCGCCATCAAAGTCAACACTGTAATTCGAGGCATTCGTTTTGTCGCGAACGTACTGGAACGCCCATGCGGCGTATTGAAAGTTGTCGAACGCTGATTTGATGCTCTGAAATGCAAGCAACTCATTTGTGCCAAAGCAGTAGATGTGCTATGTGTGCTATTGAAACGTGCGACAGCAACCTCCAGCCCAAGGCGCGACTCGCCATGCGCAATGAGCGAGTGCAGCGCGCCAATGTTGTGCATGACACAGGCAAGCTCAAAGTTCACGTCCTCGTGCACAGCATTGGTCACAATGTCAAAAAATGTCTTTTTTGGTTGATTGACTGCGACGACGTCTTCTATGGTTTTTGTTTTAGTTTTTGTCTTTAGGCATAAAAAGAGCGTGCCGCCGCTGGCCGCTGCTGTGTGTCCAAAGCACAGAGCGAAGAACGCAGCAGGTGACAGTATTTGTTGACAATGTGAACAATCTTTGAACAATGAATGGACATGGCGCAGCCAAAGAATCAATTCGTAAAAGCGGGATCAAAACCGTCGACGAAATCGTTGTAAGCAAGTTTTGTTATTTTTTTGTTTGTTTTAAATTTGTTTTGAACACGCAGCAGCGGCCAACGGCACGTTTGAAAGCAAAAATGATCGACGACGTCGTCGCCGTCAATCAACCAAAAAAACTTCAGTTTTCTAATTTTTTACCAATGCAAACGTTTGGAATTTGGTAGTTTTTGATCTAGATTTTTTCGGCATGAAAAAAAATAAAAACAAACCGCTGAACAATAAAAAACATGATATTTTCTGAATCCCGTTCCCAGGGGTGCGGAGCGTGAGGAGCCGACCAATCAGCGAGTTGCATATATTAGCCAGATAGACTGTACCTTGCAAACAGGGGTCGAGATGGGGGGGTGGGGGTACCCCCCCCAACTAAGTCGACACCCCCCCCCCCGGGCAACCCCCCCTCCAAATTTTGGTCAAAATACCACCCCCCCTCTCGACTTTGGGGGGGGGGGCAGACCCCCCCTCCCAGATTTCGACCTTCCAACCCCCCCCCCTTACCAAATCCTGACCGTCTGACCACCCCCCCTTTGATTTTGACTTTCGATGGAGACATTTTCTCTTGTACGGAATGGCCGAGTAAACATGGCAGCTTTTTTCAGGGTGCAAGGAGCGCGCGAAATTTGAATGAAAGAAAAAAGACGTTCAGAAACCAGATTGTGCGCCAAATTTGACGCGTTTTACTTAGACTAATGGATTCATCGTGCTTTCATTCATCATTCTTTCTCCATTGCACACATGAATGAGAATTATATTGGCATTTTTGAAAAAGACAACTCCTAGTCTGCGACTGATCCCGCCTTGATGGACTGCCTTATTTATTCGGCCATACTGTATATCTCTATATTTCTCTCATCTGTAGGTATCTGTGTATATTATCTGCATGTTTGTATCTCAATATACAGGGTGGGCCAAAAAAAAGGTTCCATTTTCAAACTGCTGTCACTGGCTGGTGTTTTAATATTATGAGCTGAAATTTTCAGCACTGATAAAACATGCGTTGCCATTTTACTGACAAAAATTTTTTTCCGATATATAATTCCTAGCGCTCACTGTGGCAGATTTTCTAAAAAAGCTCGAAAAATCAACAAATTGACTGAAATGAGTGCAAGAAAAAATTAGTATCAAGATGCGTGATTCAATTTTGAAACTGTTGCGAAGGTGACAAATTGGTCTTTTTGGATACCCGTGATAGTTCAAATCATGCGCTCAGAGTGCAAAGGTCTCACACTTGAATTGCATTTGAGCACCTCGAGCGAAATTCTGATGTTTCACAACGGACTCGAGTCAGCAGCCATGCGACTGCGACAGAAAGAATTGTTCAGTTGATTTTTTGTTTTCTGTGTTGCTCTGTCTGTTAATTTGTTTCTTTTGAAAAGTTTTTCTGCGGTTTGAATAAAAACAGTGTTTCAGTTTCAGTTTTCTGCAGTTTCGTCATGGTTAAGTGGACAGCAGAACAACGGGTCTGGTGTGCTATCTGGTGGGAGCAATCTGAAAGTTTTTCTGCAGTGACTCGCCAGTTTCGCGTAAAATTCCATCCAGCCGCTGCCGGACGACAAACCTTGATGATGATTTGGATGTCTATGAGCAATGATTCGTTGTTAAATTCTTGGTTAAAAATCCGTTTTTTTTGAAAATTTGGGAATTTTTAAACATTGTGCTGTAAAACTGAATCTACTTGACCAAACTGGATAAAAATTTTGTCAGAAAAATGGCATCACATGTTTTATCAATGCTGAAAATTTCAGCTTATAATATTGAAATGCCAGCCAGTGACAGCAGTTTGAAAATGGAACCTTTTTTTGGCCCACCCTGTATATTGTATGTTTTTTTGTATACGTACCACTTTGTTATACATTTACCACTTTGTACGTCAATGTTTTCAATACTGTACTTCAATATCAAGTCTCACCCGTGCAGCGTGTCTCGTTCGTTTAGCTTTCAGATGTCCCGACCAGAACGAAAATCAAAGCAAAATGTATGACTAGAGAGAGGCCTTGACTGGATGCTGTGGTTTCTAGCACTTTTATATATTCAACCACTTTTGGTCCGACCCCCCCCCCTAGAATTTTCGGTCTCGCTCGGGACCCCACCCCCCCCAACCAAATCGACCCCATTTTTTGCCCAATGTCATCGTCAAGAAAAAATTTTGGTCCGACCCCCCCCTAGAATTTTCGGTCTCGCTCGGACCCCCCCTAGAATTTTCGGTCTCGCTCTGGAGCCCCCCCCCCCACCAAGTCGACCCCCCCCCCCACCCGGGACGACCCCCTCCCCCAAATTTGGGCGGACCCCCTTCTCTCGGATTCGCCAAAAATCGGGCTCGACCCCTGCTTGCAAAACCGTCAGCAATGGTTATGGGGGTGGAGGGGTGGGGGTTTATCATAGATACGGGGTCCGTCCGGGGGTGGGGGGGTGGGGGTTTAGCAACATCCGTTATTTGACAACGTTGTGTGCGGAAGTCAGATCATAAGCAATGAGCTATGCAGATGCGGGGCAGGTGCATATCATAATGAAGCGTTGCGTTTTTGGCGGTCATCATTGCAGCAAATTTTCAATGCAGCAGTAGGGTTGTTGTAAAAACAAAAATCGTCATTTTTTTGTTTAAATTTTTTTTTTAATTTCAAAAATCAAAGTTGTGCTAAATCAATCAGGGAGTTCGAAGAACCACATATGATATGCAAGCGCCTCCGGAATGACTCCCGCATGGCGGAACTTTGGAGATTTTGTTTTGGTGACCTCAATTACTCCTTTTCCAAACCGTTACCATGCCTCTTCTTGTGTTTTTACCCCCAAAACGTCACTAATTGTCCCCAGCCCAAGTGAAAATACACATACCGGTTTGAAATTCGATCAATTCTGATGATGTGTCGCGACGGCAGTACACGAAACAGCAACCAGACAACGTAACGCTTGCAAACGGAGCAGCTCGGACGCTCAAATTTAGATTGCGAGGCGAATCGTCAGTCGTCACCTTATCTGCATCGGAAATGGTAAGCCAACCTTTGGGACGCTCAAAAACTTCATCGCAGATGTTGTTGAAACATGAAATCAGTCGGTAAAACGATCCAAAATCGACTGCTAAAGGTTTTACGAGGTAATATCAAAGAAATTTTTTTTGATTTTTGTTTAACAATCCTATGCAGCAGCAGTGCTGGTTTTTTTCTTGCAGTATGGAACACCACTGGCTGTTTTTCTTGGGTTGACGACCTACAAAGTGAAGCGCGTCAGCGCGCTTCAGCGCGCTTCAACCTCCATGAATGGCGCTTAACATTTTCAGTTTATTTTTAGCGTGAAAAGGGTGCTGGAAATTCACATTCATTCAAAAGAAACAGGTTTCAATAGAATCCAGATCCACGAAAAAAGGGTGCGGAGTGTGAGCAGCTTCCTCTCGGCCGACCAATCAGCTGATTCCATATTTTATTGAGTTCGACTGTAAAATAAACCAAAAAGATTTTTCATTTTATTTTTATGCAAATGGGTTTGAATTGAGATTGTTGACAGCTTATTTAACCGCTAAAAACAGATTTCAAAAATCTGCGGCGTGTTTATTTGTTGCGGTGTATTTCCTATTCGCCGTATGGCTTTTTTGCGGCGAGTTTTGGGCGTTTTGTCCCACTGCAAGATTAAACTTGAGGCGAATATTTGCTCTGCGGCGAGTCTTGGAGTCAGTCTGAAAAGAAGATTGTGATAATTTTGAGATGAGCTTTTTGCTCAGATTGAGAAATCCACCTGATCAACAACAGAAACAAACACGATCTCCATTACTAAGACTGTATTTGCATTTACCTGTGGTGTTCATGCAACTGCTGTTTTAACGAACTTCTCACTTTTGAAATGATCAGACGGTAAGACAAATTGGCTGAAAGGATAGGTTGACACAAAATCAAAACCTGACACAAAAGAATGACGTTATTGACATCTTGCATCTCTCGTGGCTGAGTAAGAAAACAAATGGTTACAGTGGCGAACTTCGCGAAACGAAGGCAATATTTCAAGCGATGGGTGCCATGATTTGGTACCTGACTTTTATTTCATTAGATTTTCTCGGTCGAAATAAACCACAAAAACATCACAAATGACAGGAAGGATCGTCACAATCACATAAATTTTTAATTTCAATAAATATCACTGTAAATTTACTTATTAACCGTTTAGTCATAAATTTGCAATGAAGCCCACCAAAAAAGTTGCGCAATTAAAACGTCCTTCACAGCAGTACTTTCAAATTCACTTCGAAACAGCAAAAAATATAGCAATAATTAGAAAACAAACTCACCAAAGCAGCTAAAGAGCTAAGAGAAGGGAGGTACAGCAAGCCCCATTCACATGTTGCAGCGATCGGTGCTACAACAAAATCGCTGAGCAGGTGAATGGACATGGAGGTTTGTTGTCGTTGCTTAAAGTCGCTCAACATGTGACCAAAGCAAAACACAAAAAAACTGAAAACGCTGTTAGACTGGCCACTGTCGTTTGAAAATTTGTTGGCGTTTCATTCCGTTTCCCATGTTTGTTTTTCCTTCAACAACATCACATAAACGCTTAGGATGAAAGTTTTTTTTTCAATTCAAGTGTTGCTTTTCGTCAGCTTTTCCGAAATTCAATGTTTGCTGCAGCAGCATCTTTGGATAGTTTCAGTAGAAGCACAGTATAGGTCACGATCATGCCAAATATCTGGAATGATTATCTTTGGTTCAAGAATCACATATTGAACCGAACATTGAGACCGAAAGAAAATTGGAAGCAAGCAAAGCAAGCAAACCGTGAACAAAAGCTGTCGTTCGACTGGCATCACCCTCATCACAGTGATGCCCCAAGCAAACGCTTGCTGTTGCATTTTCGCCATGAACTAAAGAAAGCGACAAATACTGTTTTGTTTATTGTTGCAAAACGAGCAGTAACCGTGCATGCGAACACACTTTTAGTATGACGGACTGCGTGGCCGCAGCTGTCTGTGTCTGCGCCATGTTCAGCACCGGACCAAGCACACTGCGAGCCTGAAATCAAATAAACATACAAAAAGTGGTTTCTTAAAAAAACGGTGTCGAAAATTGTCGAAATGCAACATGGCTTGTGTACGTACAGCTTCATTGAGTCGGAGTCCAGCAACGCAGATGCCAATAATGTAGAACACGGCGACCACAAGCTGAATGCCTGCCCAGGCTGGCAAGAACAACCGGAAGATTCGCTCATCGTCCGTGGCGTTTATGGACACTTTCGAGATGATGCGGTCAGCGTTGATGGAGAAGTAGATGCCGAGACAGATGATGACGACGCTGAACGCGATGGACACGAACAGGTACATGCCAAACACACTGCTCACTTGAGAGCTCACTTGCGCCACACGGTTGAACTTGGCAAAGTGCAGACTTGCCGAGTATTGCATCTGCTCTGCGTCTCTGCAATCGTGGCGAAACTTTGTCAAAAGCTATTAGAAGCAAACATGATCGGTCGTACGGTCGGACAAAACGGTGCAACGTTTACTTTCACAGAGTAGTGCAACCTGTGTATTTTCTTGCCCAGTTGTTTGAACCAGCTGGTCACCATTGACGTGATGTACGCATAGTACAGCAACGGTGTCAACTGCCACAGTGTCAGCAACGGCGCAAGCACCAACGACGCCCAAGTCAACCAGTCGGGCGGCGTTGGCAGCAGCTTCATCAGAAACGTGAACTCGAGCACGCGTGCTGCGAACACCAACAGGAACACGATCGAGACGACCGCAACGAGCAGTCGACTGCCTGCAATGATGCTCAGGTGAAAAGCGACAATTCTTTGGAGTTTACGAGTTCAGCGGTTCAGCGTATTTCCGTTCACTGTTGGTGGTTCTTCTTGTGGTTTCATCCAGGCATTCTGGACAACAAATGGTCGTATCATATTACAAAGCAAAATAAAAGTGCTTTTTGTGTGACCTTTTCGCCATGGCGGCCGAATGTGGTATGCGGCGTACATGTCTTCATCGACCGCGTGCATCATTCGCAGCATTCGTGCGTGCTTGCGTTGCACCAAAATGAAGAACATCAAATTGAACGTGTTTCGCAGCGGTTTGATGCCGGTCAACAGAGCTGCCATGGTGTCCGGGTAGAGGAGGCCGAGGTGCTTTGCCATCTGCTGCACCCCCTCCATGGTGAGCTTGCACACGGCCACATTCAGCACCAACGTCAGCAACGACCACGACAGACCCACCGACGAACAACACCAACGGCGAAGCGCTCTGCGATTCGTTTGAACTTTTATTTCTGAACCAAATGTTATTGCTGACAAACCGGCGCCAACCTGTGCGTGCCGAAGACATCGCCATGGCAGATGAAGCCGAGTGCCTTCATGAGGCGTAACGCCATCATGCCGCCGGTGGCAAGCGAGTCCTCATCATCGTCCCTTGAGCCGGACAGCCTGCGACGTTCGTGGTAATGATGCCTGTCCCGTTCGTACTGATGCAGTGTGTCGTGCGCATGGTGGTAGAAACTGTCTGCGTGGTGGTGGTGGTCGTGGTGTTTCGAGTACTGAATGTCGTACTGATACGGTGCTGCGAGCAACGACATCGCAGTGACATCCATTGAGGCCGCTCTCAGCGCGTCGGCGCCTGCCGTGGCTACGTTTGCGTTGTTGCCAGTTTCATCCAACGGCTGCCACACAGGCATCGCGCCTACGCCGGCTGCATGATGACGACTGAATCCATCAAAACGCGCCTTCTCAAACGCGCCAATGTTCTTGCCGGTTCGCTCGTGTTCAGCCACCGTGCTGGCGTACTGGTAATGTTGGTTTGCTGCCGTCTCTGTCTCACTGCTCTTGTCCTGCTGTTGCGGCTGTCTGACGAAAGTGTCGCAAATGCAAGGTGCAATCAGTGCTGCTGAGCCGTTGCTCTCACCACGGAACTCGTCTTCTTGCGTGTGCGCCCGTGACAGCCCTGCAACCTTTTTTTTGAATTACTCAAAATCACATTTAGAAGCACTCGTTTTCATTAGACTCTGCTTGCGTGCATTTACTACAAAATCTACCTACACTAATGTCATCGTGAATTTGATTGCAGCTATCGGCGCTGGCTGGCGCAATATGGGAACGTCCCAGTGTTTCGTGCTCTCCCCTGCCGATTGAAAAAAAACGCGCTCAGTTCACTTTGTTAGAAGTTCCTCTATTTTCCGCAATCCTAATTTTCTGGTGAATTGCTTCAAACGATTTTTTACGGACTGGAAATTTTTTTCTTTGAAGCTCACTTTGCAAACTATCCGACAGGAAAAAGGTTGTTTCACATCATGCCTGTGGCGAGCTCATCGCAATGAGCAACACTAAAATGCAATCACTTGCAAATAAGGCTCCGGCTGAACTGAAAGCGAATGAAACAAGCATGTAATATTCCATGACAATAAATGACAATGTAGATTTTGTCTAGCACGGTGGAGCAAAATTTTTCGTGGCACCGAAAAGGTTGGAATCTGCTTGGGTTAAACCGGAAGCGGAGGAAAATAGACGAATAGTGGCATGTAGAAACAAAAAACTTGTGGTGGCAAAGGAACAAAAAAACTGAATTTCTGAAAGGAACTGAAAAGATAATGTGATTTATAATCACGTGTACCAATGTATAGCTGAGACAAACACGTGGATAAAACGTATAATTTTACACGTGACAGCCCAGCTTTCAAATAGGCGAGTGAAAAAAGAAGCTGCCCATCGAAAACTTTATTGCTTCAGCAAGTTTTTTTTATGAAAACTGTAAGCCATGAAAAGTTCATGAATCATTTATGGTATCGTGAGTTGCTTGATCGGGATGTTTATTGCAGTGAACCCTATCGTCACGTGAAGCGCCACACGCAAGTGCTAAACCTAAATCTAAAAACCTAAAATAAATCCCGGACTTGGGCTATTCCTGGCCTGGCCAATTCCAAGGCGAAAACAATATCCCTGTGTAAAACACGAACAGGCATGCGTGCATTATAGACTTTCAGATTATCAGGGTATATTTAGCCTGGGAACACAGTAGCACCACAGGCAGTAGCCCTAGCCTTAGCCTTTTTATTTTTTTGCGTGGACAGTATTGTATACAACTGTTCCAAACATGACATGCAACATAACATAACTACGTTTG
This sequence comes from Theristus sp. LFF4_11, assembly GCA_030248135.1. Lineage (NCBI taxonomy): Eukaryota > Metazoa > Nematoda > Chromadorea > Monhysterida > Xyalidae > Theristus > Theristus sp. LFF4_11. Next base: position 12,425 of record JASANC010005106.1, read on the forward strand.
CAACATACATGTAACGTGTTGTCAATCATATGCAAAGTTCACTCACATGCTCTCATTGTGTGGCATACGGCGGCGTGTGTGACCAAGAACGGCGAAATGTCGTTGCATATCAGTTTCAGAAGTTATAAAAATATAATACACAAATTTAGAAAGATAAAAAAGGACAACGTCAATAACGACTTCAGACTGTTGTTCATTCACTGGAAATGTTCATGGATTTCGGAACCGGCCTGGAAAGCGTATTGTATGGCATCAGACAATTTGTCACGTGCCTTTTTGTTCGACGGACATTAGTTCTTAATTTTTTCAATCTGTTCTTGCGCCACCTTGTAATTTTTCAAACATATATGGCAAACCGACACACTGGATTTTGTTGTTGGTACAGTATATTCATCATGTTATCATGCAGTCTCGCAGAATTAGCTCATCTTTTCCCGGTGTTTTGCACAGAAAAAAAGTTCGGTCGCAAGATGTTGAGATAAAAAGTGCATGACAAAGGGAGAGAAGCATGCTGCAGTGGGAACATCATCAAGTGCGGACGCATTGCAACGGAATTGCGCTTTTTTGTTGCAGGTGTAATGAATGGGGCGCTTTCAGTCGGACGCAGCAGCGTTTCGGGCGATAAAAGAACGCAAATTAGTGCGCACTTGTTCCGTGGTGCGCGTCTGATTGCATTGGCGCGCAATGAATGCTGCCTGCAGCAGCTGAAAATGAACAGAAAAGAGACGCTTCATCCCTCGCAACGAGCCGCAAAATCCATGGCAACTTTGCGCGCCAGATTCTCTTGTTACAATAATTGCATTATGCAGGCAAAGTTTTGTTCAACATCAGCTGGAAAACCGGTTCCGCCTGGTTATGTTGTGGTACTCGAATGATTGCCAGTTTCGGCCAAGCGCACGAAGATGCAGCGGAGGTTACTTTTTTTATTTTTCACGTGAAGCATCGAAATTCCGGTACACGACAACGATGCCTTATTTCAGCAAAATCAATGTGGTAATAACACGTAATATGATCGGGTGACAAGAGAACAAACTCATGGGAACAAATCATAAGGTCTCACTTGTTTCAGCAGATTTCCGAAAAATCGTCCGTTGTGACATTGCGACAAGACAACCAACCACTCAGCCAGTTAACTAAAACTTAACAGCGAGATACAGTCCACTGACCGACTAAAATGGGTGTCTTTACACCAAATGTTGATAATTTCTGATAGCAAAAAATGAAGTTGAAGTCTGTTAAAAATAATCATTGAAAATTTGCGTTTTGTCCGAAAACCCCATGGTAATGGATAATGTTTTTAACATGAAAAACATTCTGTTTACGTTGACGTTCTACCGGACTAGACAATGACGACACCAAAGTATGAACAATCAGACGAGCGCACAAAAAAATTATGAAAACCAACCACAAATCAATCAAATCAAAAAAACACCGGTATCACGAAGAAAATAGTGATCTCTTTACTTCAAACTGTGCTTTACTGAAACAATTCCAGCTTACTGTGACTGTTGAAACTAAAAATCCTTTTCAAAACAGCAAAGTTTTCAATACAACCAAAATAGAAACCAAAACCAAAACAACCAACACATCAATGATGAACGATAAGTGGTCACAAACAAGCAAAATAGTGGTTTGACTAAATGTCTGTTAGAAACTTTTTACATTACAATAGCGATGCTTGCGATTTCTGCGATTTCCATCGACGCCATTAGTAAAGCCAAGCAGTAAAACACGGTGAGAAAACAATGTGCAACACGAACGCTGTATTCAAAAGTGTTCCCTTCAAACTCATAATATATCAGGTACAAAGCTTCATTGGAGCACAACAACAGAATACAAAAGCACGTGACGTGCTACAATCAGCATCGCCGTCGACCACCAACAGCAACAACCAACAGCACAACGACACTGTACAGCAGCATTGGCAGGTGTGCGCGCACGTGCGTCTCACGCCGTCGGCACCGTGTGTCCGTTGGCAGCGGCGTTGTTGCCAGCGGAGGCAGCGGTGGCAGCAGCGACCGCAACGGCCGCTCCACCCGTCTGTGTGCCGCCGCCGCCGGTCGGCTTCTGAAAGTTCTGCACGATCTCAGTGACGAGCGCACGATGCTGCTCGAGCATCAGCGTCCAGCCGTTCGTGTTGGTGACCTCGCGCGAGTTCGCCAGCACGAACTCGACCGCCTTCTCGCGGAGGCGTGGCGCCGAGTGCACGTCGCTCAGGATCAACAGCGTGCAGGCGTTGTCGACCGAGAGCGCGTTGATGAGCGCCTTCTCGCAGTGCAGCTTCAGGTCGCCCAACGAGTACTTGTCGGCCGCGATCAACAGGTCGCCGCCCATCTCGTTCAGACCGCGCGGACAGCGCCCGCTGTACACGAACGACAGCATCTCCCAGACGACGTCCGGCTCGAGGTCTTTGATCTCCATGTAGCCCTGCAGTGCGCACGCAACACAACTGTGCTCATGCTCGTCACCAATGGTCATGTTTTATGTGCTTTTAGGGGCTCCGTATCTCATGCTGTCTGAACTGTTTTAGCGGAGCATCCCGCATTCTGGCGAAATAAAATGAATAAATGAATGGGGATCAGGGCTGCACGCGACGAGACTGCTATTGCGCATCGCCCACATGCTCCCTGAAACCGATTGGCATCCCTGCGAGCACCACCATGAGAACGGTGCAACCTCACTGCCACCCCTTAAAACATTCACGGTTCGTTTCAGCGAGCACTTGTGATCATGAAGTGCACCGATGACCGAATGGGGATTGATTGAGTGATTTAAAGATGATTGGCTGCAGTGGGGTCAGCGATCAATAAACAAGCCTGTTTCAAATACACAATACCAGCAACACAACAGTTTTCGATTCGATGGTCCAAACAAGCATATCGTTTTTGATGCAAAGAACATAAAAGCGAACGCACGCTCTTTGCCTCTCCCGTGTCGTGTCCGAGCATGGCGGCAAACACGGCCGATCGTGCGGCGAGAATGGCACGATGCACCCGGAACTCACGATCCTGCACACGGATGACGAAGTCGGCGAACGCTGGGTCGTCCTTCAGCAGCTTCTGGTAGTCGTCGATCAATTGCGCGTCAGAATTCGGCACCTCAACAGAATGCACGTTGTTTCGCATGCAGCACAGCATTGTAAAGCTGCACAACTGTTGGTGTCATCCACAATTTTAGGTGACCAGTTCCACGTGCACGACTCAACGGTTCTCAGTGGTTCTTAACTCAATACAACGGAGTCGCTTCTTCTGACCTCTCACTTCATCACAACAATATTCTTTCGACCTTTGAAAACGCATTGAATCGCAATCGAAGAACAGAAAAGATGATATGAAACTTCAGAAAAGGTGTGAAGCGTCGTTCACGGAGCGCCAACGCCAAACAAGCCGGGGCGTCACTTCGCTTCACGCTTCACAACACGCGCGCACTGCAGGCACCGGCATGAATGGTGAAGTGAAGCAGGCGTTTTCAGGTAGGGAATACTATAGAACGCTGCAGCTATAGACGACGGTAGGACTCACAGAAATGGCGTCGTCGTTGCTGGTGGTGACGGTCTCGACGGCGACGTCGATCTCGACCGAGACGACGATGACGTCCTGCGGCATGATCTGCGGGAAGAGCACGTCGCGCTTGATGTAGCTCACGTAGTCAGAGTGCGACGGGTTCGGGTGGATGCGCATCTCGATCTCCTTGCCCTCGGACGTGCGCAGCGTGAAGCGCGACTTGAAGCCGATCTTGCCGAACTTCGTCTGCGCCGCGCCGCTTTGGGTGCTGACGCGATTCAAGCAGAGGAACACAAAGTCCTTGTTGTTTTCGCCGTTGCCCTTCGGGTAGATCTTCACCGACCACGTCAACGTCTCGTCGCCCTTGTTCAGGTGCACGAAGTTCTCCAAGTACTCCTGGTAGCAGTGGCTGAAGTTCTTCACCGTCCAGTTGTGCGTCACTTTCTGGAAAAGAAGAAAAACGGAACAAAGCTGAATGCGACCACTGCTTGATTTGAAAAGTAACGGTCGAAGATCTGTACGGAATGGCCCAGTGAATATGGCAGCTTTTTTCAGGGTGGAAGGAGCGCGCGAAAATTGAATGAACTACATTCTTTCTCCCTTACACACACGATGTGGAATTAGCTTGGCATTCTTGGCAGACTTTTAGTCTGCGACTGATCACGCCTTTGAGAAGAATACAAGGGAAGGACTGTCTAGCCTATTTGTTCGGCCAAATTGTATCAGTTTGCGACAGTTGGTTTACCCATAGTTGTTCTGAAGGGGCCTGGCCCAAAAAAAATTCGAATCTATCTCTATCAGACAGGTTTTTTCGGCTCAGCTATTATCTATCTAAAACAATTTCTCAGCCAGCTATTATCTTTTATTTTGGTCCCGCAACTCAATGCGCCCATAGATGGGTAAACAGTTGCATTTGCATGCAGGACACGGAAATTCAAAATTTGCTAAAGTCATCCGATCCGAGTCCCCTACATACGGCCGAGTCATTTAGGCGACTTTGAATTGCCGCATAAAGATTGAAACTAGTTTTCTTTTCACATCTGCACACGCATTCAGTCGCAGAACTTAAAAAATTGATAGTATCTATTTGAAAATTTTTGTCTTCGAAGACATAAAATGAGTCAATTTTTGACCAAAATTGACCATTTTTGCTCGTAATTCTTGCAAATTTCGCTAATTTTAGGTAAAATACGCGTTTATACTTGATTTTAGTGTATTTTTAGATATATTTTGCTGTTTTTATAGCTTTTTAGCGTTTTAGTATCTATCAAATTTCAAAATTTTAACCGCCCCCCCCCGCGGCCCACCCCAAAATTTTCCAGCTATCTATCTACCGTATCTATCTATTATTGTTTCGTGCGAAGGAGACCGAGTAATGTTGAATGATGTGTGGAAAATCCGCACAGCTGAAAAAGTTGATTTGCGCCCGAACGAAGTTCGAATATAAAATAAATAAATAAATTTAGTGAGAAAAGATTCTGATTGGTTTTTTATCAATTTCTTGCACAAATCTGCCGTCAGAATACGCTTACTTTTGCTGATTTCAAATTGCCGCACAGCCATGAAACATTTTCGCTATCTGAGCGTGCAAACGCATATTGGGTCACGTTTAATAAGAAAGATAATATCTATCTGGAAAATTTGCTCCACCTATCTATATCGCCCCCCCCCCCCAATTGAAAAAAGGAACCATGCAACAGCTGGATAAAAGTTATCCTTGGTTTTTAAACTAAGCACTCGGCTCCGGAACAACTATGGATTTACCAACGACTCGACGAAATATTGCGGCCAGTCCGAGCACAGCCAACAAACGAGATGCAAAAAACAGAGTTTGTGGTGAAATTAAACGAAAATAAAAATGAGCGTCAATGAGCGCACCTCGACTTTGATCTCAGTCTGTGACGCATTATTGGCCGTGTAAGACATCGGGCCACCCTCAAGAGGTATCTCAGCCGAGTGGCTCGGATTGAATGGAATCGGTTGTGGATCGCCCATTGTGGCCGTCGATTGCAAATGTTCAGTTCGCTTTCATCGGTTCGTACGTCTGTGAGAAAAGTGGTACATTGCAGCAATTGGATTGGATGAAGGAAGGATATGCAAAAATTGCGAGACTAAAGTTAAAATTAGTGACCAATAACGTTCACGCTAGTTTTATCAACGTGCTGTTGTTGGAGTGAACGAACGAAAGTATAAGTCAGACACGATGTTTCTCAAACGGTGAGACGGGCGGGCACATTGAAGATGAAGACAATGCGAAGCACAAACGACAATTGAAAAAAACGCACCTTCAAAAACGAAGCTAAAACCCGACTCAGTTCAGCTCATACTTCTTTCAAGATCGTGAATCCAATCCAAACCAATGAAAAAACGTCCACATGCAGCGTTTACGTACTCGTTCTTGCTTTATTCGATTCTAAAAATGGAAGATCACCACGAAGGGACCCCACCAATTTTGTTCATGTTTTTATTCTTTTTTCTGTTTGTGCGTGTGCATGACGAGACACGAGAGCATCACATGCCGAACCGAAACAAAATACTCGCACAAACAAAAGCGTGCACGTGAATTGTAAAAGCACTGCACTGGAGAAGTGCAAGTGAAACACTGTGTGCAAAGCTGAGTGAAACATTGCCGTGTGTGCAAACGCCAACCAAGCCAAGCCAGCTGCTGAAAAACACATGCATCACCAGACACAGATACAGTCAAGCAACCTGCTGTGAATACAACGCAAGCACAGCAACAAAATACACCGTTAGCTAATTTAATCAGCGAACACCTAACAGAATAACAATGAATAACGTTTCACAAATACAAGGAAATCACGGGTTCTGCTTTTTATAGCGAAGCGACTAAATGTTCCGAAACAATAGTACAAAGACTACAAACAACTCGTGACAAAACATCAAATGTATAATGACGCCGTTGCTAAAACCAAACATCTTTTAATAACAAAATGCTGGAATTTCTATCGTTCACGGCAAGTTCGTCTACGTTCTTTTGCTTTCAATCTAAAAAAACAACAACAAAAGATCAACACAGCTAGCGGTTCAAGCCGACATCGTGTGTCTCAAAAGGTATCGAAACATTCCCAAAAAACGAAAATTAATCCACAAAGAAATAGTTCCATTTTCCACACAATAAATACTTGTGAGATGTCGTAAACATTTCAAATACAAAATGATGGAAAGAAGACTCAACTATCATAGCTGCTGTAGAAAAACGAGCCCGCTAAGTCAAATATGTCACTAAACACAAATCACCAAAGCAAAAACGATAAAAATCCACCAACAAAACGGGTGTGTCTCATATTAATCAGCACCTAAGCACGCATAAGCCTCTTATTACGGTTTCTCCTGTGCGTTTGGGCCATTGGCCAGCCGTCCCCGGCGATGCTTCGAGCGAGTCCAAGTGCGTGACGTGATCGGCGGCTGCTTGTGCTGCTGTTTCACAGTGTTGTGCTCTGATGGCCAGTGGCTTGACTGAGTGTGGTGTGGCGTGGCAGTGTCACTTTCTGCAGACTGTTGCTGCTGCCGACGACGCTGTGCCTGCGCAGGCTTGCTGTCCATCTGAACAAACACAGCAAACACTGCGTGCGTTGCATCAAATCAATATTTTGAGACACACAACGCCTGCCAACCAATCAACCACATAAAATTGCGAGCAGCGAAACGACAGCGACGAAACACCAGAGCACCTCCGCCAACCTGTGTGTTGTAGTTGTTGGTGTAGTACTGAGCAGCAGCAGCACGAGCTCGTCCACGTGCTTGATGATGACGTCGTTGAGACTGCTGCTGGTGTTGCTGTTGATGTGCGCCACGGTGCTGTTGGTCACCTGGTTGGTGGTAGACGCGGCTCATGTCACCGTGTGAACTCGACGGTGACGCCTGTGAAACGTATGCAAAGGGCATGATTCGCTCATTCATTCCTTGAGCAACCATTTCAAAAAGTGTTGCGTTTTCAGAGTGCTAGCACAAAGACAGTGCACTCGGTGTGATAACGCAGTAACGTTGTGCAGTCACAAACACACACACTGACGTCGACACGTGTGTGCGGCAATAATGTCGAATGTGTGCTAACCGTGTTAACTGGTTATAACCGGTTTCACTGTCGGGTGTCTATTATCTTTTCTTTAAGACCTGTGACTCAATGCAGTTGTGGTCGTAAAAGGAAATTCGTTTCAATCTGTTTGTGGTAATTCAGAATAGCCTAAGTGACCCGGCCTTATGTAGGAGACTCGGATCCGTTTGCCAATTTTGAATTCCCGCGTCGTGCATGAAACTGCTTACCCATCTGTGCGCGCATTGAGTAGTGGGACCAAAACAAATGATATTACTTTATTTGCAGTAGCTTACCTGTGACTCACTGTCAGTCGTGGGTGCACTGCTGCCGCCACCGCCACTGGAGCTCTGGAGCATCGTGCTCACCTGAAGATAGGAACAATGCTCATATGATCGCAATTCAACTGAGACCGAAATCCATTCAACAAACTGACACAGCAGTCTTAAGACCGGCCCAACCTTGAGCGATCGAAGCCATTTCTCCTGCAGCGTTTTGCCGGACGCAGCATGCTCATTTACAGGGTGTTGCTGTTTGGCAGCATCGTGCGATGGCTCGCTCAGTGGCGACGTTTTGACGGCCACAATGGCGGAGTCACCGAACGGGACCGGACACGTCGCTGACGACTGGCCGGCGTGATCGGGCGAGCACACGTGCGACAATGCGAGATGCGCATGCGAGCTGCTGGCTAGCGAGCTGTTCACGAACACTGCCGTCAGTTTGTCCGTGGATACAGAGTGACTCATGGTGATCTCGTCCACAGTGGCCGCTCGATGCAGCCGCTCGGTCGCCGCACACCCTGTCGTGTCTTCGTCGTCACACTGCGACTCGTCGTCCTGCAGAACCTGACTCACTTGCAAATGCAGATTACCGTATTCGAACGTGTCGGCGTCAAATGCGCT
>JASANC010005107.1:0-33843 GCA_030248135.1 Theristus sp. LFF4_11
TAAAAGGGTACATTACAAATTGAAACGACAAAAATACCGTTTTATAAAAATCGTTTTTGAATGTAATTTGTAATTGTAATTTTGAATTTTTGTTTTTGAAATTGACACATTTTTAAACTAAACACCCACGTTTTGAAAAATGTAGTACAATGATTTCAGCATTGATCAACGCCACAATAGTTTTTAATGTTTCAATCAACAAAATATTGTTCTGCTATTTTGCATAATGTTGTTTGATCAGCAACTCAATCAACTGTCATTCCAGTTCAAATAATTAAAAGCAACCTTTCGATAACGATCAATTGCCGTTTCCCGTTCAAAATAAGAAAAAAACTTTGAAGTTATTTGAATGTAAAAGACAAAAAAGTAACGTTTTGTGTTGCAGGAATCGTTTTTGAAAGCGGCACATTTTTAATGAAACCCACGTATTGAAAACAAACTGAAATTCGAAGTTTACAATGTTGCTGATAAGTTTTTCTTTTGCTGCCAGTCTTTTTTTGTACAGTGAAAGAGACGTTATTTTTTAATACCCACTTAAAACGTTGTTTTTACCCGTTTACCTTAACTTTAAGCTAATCCTTTTTGTAAAGTGAAAATGAAGGAGAAAACAAAAAAACAACACCCATTTAAATAACGATGCAGTTTTAATTTTGCGCTTTTTTATTTGGCTCTTTTTTATTTAAACCTGCACATTGAAAAAAATGTCAAACTTCCAAATTTCAAATTTCCAAATAAACGCTTTAAAAGCCATTTCACTTTTGCTTTCTAACAGTCGGAGCATTTTAGGTAATCACGCACTTCATTTAAAGCCTGTTTTTTATTTCGCTATTAATTTTTAGGCAACATAAGTTGACAAAATATAACTTTTGTGTATCAGAAGAAGCCAGTTCGAAGCAATAAATATCTAACTCTTACATAAGCCGAAACTTTTCAACCAAATAATAATAAAAATGTGTTCTTGAAAGCAAAGTGCAATGTGCAAATGCAATGCCGATGTCGATTTCGTTTCGCAATCTGACTTTGCATTTCAAAAACAAACGCATAACAATCTTCTTAGCTGTTTTGTTTCAAATTTCGCTTTCGGTCATCAAGTTTTGAATAGCAACAATCGCCAGTATTTGTCAATCGTATGTTAAGGCTGTCGCTGATGACCAAAGAGTATCATGATAACTTCGCAGTGAAGAGTGACGTTCTTGAAAAAATAATTGGCATTGATATTAAGTAAAGAGGTTTGATATTTTTTTAAATAGCAAAAATGGGCGCCAATTCAAATTGCAAAAAAGTGCCACGCCATGCAGCTACTATCTTAGTAAGATGCTCATCATGTTGCGGTTAGGCCACATCAAACAGAATGTGTAAAAATGACTTATTCTTTATTTTTGACTTTTTATTTTCCAGTTTCCAGTCAAAATTTCCAGTTTGTCAATCAGCATACTATAGTTTCTTCGTAAGTCATATCTCAAAAGCTCGTTGTGACCCAACAAGCACATACAGTATGTTCAACACGATAAACTTTGTTTTGGCTAACGAAAGTCACGATATCAGTTTGCAACTTATGTGATCCAACGGCGATTTTCTTGAAATGTTATACATGAAGTTCGCTGTTTGCGGTTTCGCCAGGTAGACGCATACCGCGGTGTCCCCTGGCTCGTCAGTGCGACGGACACCAGGCAAAACTGCCGAAGGTGTTTTACCACAGACAAATCTTATAGTCTGGGTAAAACATCAGCGAACAAAAGTAGCAAATTCTCACAAAATCAACCATCCCGGGCTATAAAGCCACAAGGGACCCGGTGTTTTGCGAGAAGTTTCTCAAAGAAAACAAAACTATTGATCAGTTGCACTCACACAAAGCATCACAGTCATTTGAAGTTTTTATTCCCGCATATGTGCGCCTGTGTGTTCTGCTAAGTTATTTATCCGGCTAATTTAATGGTAAAGCCGGCTAAACAACCAAGCATATCAACAGTTCGTCTGCGGGATACAGCCTTTATCACCGATTACGTTTTTATGACGCAGTTATATGAACATACGATGCTGGTGATGCGGATCAACACTAAATCAACATATGCAACAAATCAATAGTTCACACCTGTTCATGTGCAAGATGTTTTAACATCACATTAACTCCGAAAATTTGTTTCTCAATCAACAGTAAATCTGTGGTGTCAACAAGTCATCTTTGTTATCAACCAAATATCTTCCCCCGATTAACATTATCAGACAACAAGTTTTCGCAGTTGGATAAGTCTGTACTCACTGGAAAAACACCATTTCTAATGCTTTGAGAAGCAAAACAAAGCGATCCAGAAGCGATGCAATGCTGTAACAAAACTCGCCATTCTGTAGGCTTTACAGTGGAACACCTGCAGTTAAAGCGCATTTTTAATAGCATTAAGAGCATTTTTGTTTTCATTTTTCCAAATAAAGCGCTTTTTAACCATTTTCCTCAAAAAGGTAAACTGCTTTTTTCACTGCATTATTGTTTAGTTGCTGGAAAAAAACATTTTCATGGTCAGAAGCAGCATTATTTTGGTAGAAAAAATCGCCACTCGCTAGATAAATCCAAACATGTATGCAGGGCAGTGTACACCAGAAGCTAAAAAAATGCTGCAGTAAACCTGCACCAAAAATACCCCAGAAAGCTGTAGCTTTTTTTGGATTTATTGCTAAAGTAATGCTGTTTACAGAAATGCTATTTTCTACTGAAATAAAGCTCATAAAATTGCGCTTTTTTGTTAAAGCATTACGTTGCTTCTGAGGTGCTTTGTTTTGCTTCTCAAAGCATTAGAATTTCAGATTTACCGGCGGCCGTGCGATAAGTTGCCGACAGATTTCATTATTAACCCCGACACTGGCAATAAGTGCTATGTATATCAAGAAGACGGTCACACATGTGATGGAACATGCAAGGTATGCGATGACCGCTTAAGTGTTATGCCAATGGTTGCCGCGCGACGTGTGTCGTCTCGTCATATCTGATATGTCACGTCTCACGCAATTTTTGACTGTCTCGTCTCGTCTCGTCTCGCGGACAGTGCCGAAGATGAGGGGGTGGGGGTGTACCCCCTAGCACGATGTTGCGCCCTGTGGTAGATCCCGTGACACCCACCCCTAATTGAAAAATTGAAAAAAGGTTGTAGAATACCTTCTCAATTTGCTGAACTTTCCTGTTGCTCTGAAACCAAAAAAACTCCCGTTACTGCTGAAAGCACATTACTGCTGGAAGCACACACCTTAATTGACCATTGCGACGTAACGTTGAGGACAGAACTGAACGAATCATGATGACTCGTTGTTGAAAACCGAAAAAGAGAAAATGATTGTTAAAAAGTGATAGCAACATTTTGATTTCGCTAAAATATAATTTGTTTTATGATTCAAAACTTTGTTCGACCGAAAAACTTTTTTCACCATCGTATTCGCCGTAAGAACTGGTCCAGAAAATGAGTTTAAGAGTAAAAACTAATCTGCGGCAGTAGTTTATTTTAAATCTAAATATTTCGTCCTGAAACCGATTAGCATCCGGTGCACCCTGATAATAAGCGACCGGGGCTCCCACTTACCTCCACCCTCCGAAAAAATTATGGCACCCCCACGGGAGTAGTGTAGGTGGCTAACCTGGCAAGCAGTGTTGAAAGATAGGCAGTGTTGAAGTATAGGATGTGATCTGGGGTGCAACACTGTTCAGTGCTTTTTACCGATCAAGCGTGTTGGAACATGTTCAGAGTCAGACACGTTTTACACTACACGTTTTACGCAGCACACGTTTTACACTACAGTCGAACTCACTAAAATGTGGAATCAGCTGATTGGTCGACCGAGCGGAGGCTGCTCACACTCCGCACCGTTCTTTTTTTTCGTGGATTTGGATTTTATTGAAACGTGTTTTTATGAATTTCCAGCACCCTTTTTGTGCTAAAAATAAACTCCGCGAAATTTAGAAATATTTTATTCCACAGCTCAACTCAAAATGTATTGTTTGTTTAATGACGACGACGACGTCGTCGCTTAATTTTTGCGTGTGGACTGGAAAATAAAAGCCTGAAAGGAGTGAGCTGTGCATGGTTTGCTGCATGCACCAAGTAAATGAACACAGCAGCTTACCAAAAACAACTTAAAAAAATGCATTGTGAGCTGTTGAATAAAAAAAAATGAATTTCGCAGTTCTCCAACGCTTTGAGTTTATTTTTAGCATGAAAACGGTGCTGGAAATTCACATTCATTCAAAAGAAACACGTTTTAATAAAATAAGCGTGCTACTTGTCGCGCGACAGATTTGCGCGCGAACGTGCAGCCAATCAGCGGGCTGAGTGTCGCGCGACAGCTGGTATATAACGCGCGTGTGCTGTATGCATGCGCATTGCTATTTACACGCGTGCACTGTATGCATACGCAATAGCATGCATTGCACTGACTGTGGAGTGAAAATACACGCATAAACAAACTGCAATATGTGGAACACAGGCATGAACAAAACTTCAATATGATGGAACCAATTTTTTATCATAGTAAAAACACTGCAAGTATAATAATTTTTGGGTGTTTTCAACACGTGATCGTTTTTATTCTTTCGTTTACACATTATTTTATTTACACATTCGTTTGACGGGATATGTTTATGTTCTTCATTCGTTTTTTTGCATGCAACGATGTGGTCTCGATGTCGCTCTGCGGTTTTGCTTTTCATCTGAAATGAAATTTTGTCGTGTTCGTCGGGTTTATATAGTGACTGTCGACCGACTATCTGTTCACTGATTGGCTGATTCGGCTTCGACCAATCAGCGCTTCGTGTGTCGTGCGACAGATCTTGCGCGCGAACGTGCGGCCAACCAGCGGTTCGTGTGTCGGCCAACTACCGTATTACCTCTAATAAACCCCCATGGGGGTTTATTTCTTCAGCGACTTCTGGGGTGGGGGTTTATTTGGGGGGGGGGGTTATTATTTAAGGGTGGGGGTTTATTTCGAAACCATTTTTAGGGGTGGGCAAAATAGCAAAAATACCTTCCATGGCAGGAAGGAAGTCGCAGAAACTTCTACTCTACATAGAAATTTCCTTTTACAACAGCCTTTTGTAATGAAATTTCCATTAACTCATCCATTTGGGGCCTTTGGTAGCACAATTTCATCATTTTCACTGCAACCAGCCACTGAATTCGCTGGGTATGTGTTTCAAACAGGTTTCCAATGATCCCCCATGCGGGATTGTTTTTTGGGGGGGGATTATTTGGAAACTTGTCGAGGGGGTGGGGGTTTATTTTTTGGGGGGGGGGGGGTTAATTTTGGGGGGGGGGGTTAATAGAGGTAATACGGTATTTGTTGATTGGTACCACCTACACGAGCGCTCTCACTTGTGTGTTTTCGTCTTTTCTGCCTTTATGTGTGGGTTGGATAGCTGTGCGGCAATTAAACAAGCACCATCAAAAATGCATTTTTCTTTTTTTCCGGGGGCAAGGAGGGGTACCCAAATCTTACTCTTTTGCATATTGGATCATTACCCATGCAGAACATTATGGCTGATTATCCAAATTTCTTTGTTGCACGTGAAACAACAGGCTTCCGTAAATCAGGCGCCGCAAACATGACTCGCACAGGTCGGATACACTCTTCTAGCCGCTTTCTACCTTTGTTTGGGGCACTCCACTTTGTTTCAATTTTTCACCGCTTCGCTATTGTTATCTGTTGTTAATCAAATTACTGAACGGTGCAACCAAACTGCACTGATAACACGTCGTTTTCAGGTTTTTAAACAAATTTTGATGATTGACTCTGTTGATTTTTTCAAGTGGCTCTTTTGACTCACTTGTTGACTCCGATGACTCTTTAGGTTGTATCTTCTAAGTTTTCTGAACCTCGTTTAAATCATTTGGTAGTTTCCGCTTGACTCTTGATCATTTCCACCAGCGACTCTTTTGAGTCACTTAATTGACTCTTTTAATTCTTTTATTGACTCTTTTGACTCACTTGTTGACTCTTTTGATTCTTTTGGTTGTTTCTTGTAATTTTAGTCCCTTTTTTGAATCACTAACTTTTGACCACCGTTTCCGGCAGCTTTGTTGTTTTACTTTTTTGAGTCATTTAATTGACTTTTTTGATTCTTTTAGTGACTCTTTTGACTCCTTCTATTGATTCTTTTGATTCTTCCGGTGGCTCTTTTGACTCACTTTTTAACTCTTGCGACTCTTTGGTTGCCTCTTTTAATTTTACTTGCTGTTCTGATTTATTGACTCTTTTGAGTCATTTGTAAAACTTTTTTAATTCTTTTACTAACGCTTTTGACTCGCTCTTTCGGTCTCATTTAATTCATACGACTTTTCGAGTCTTATGCATGATTCTTTTGACTAAGTCGGTCAAATCCTCTGCTTTTTGGTTTTACACTACAGTCGAACTCAATAAAATGTGGAATCAGCTGATTGGTCGGCCGAGGGGAGACTGCTCACACTCCGCACCCTTCTTTTTTCGTGGATCTGGATTCTATTGAAACGTGTTTCTTTTGAATGAGTGTGAATTTCCAGCACCCTTTTCACGCTAAAAATAAACTGAAAATGTTAGAAACTGACAAATTCAGAATTTTTTTTAAATCAACAGCTCAAAGCGTATTTTTTTGTTTGATAACGACGACGACGTCGTCGCTTAATTTTTGCGTGTGAATTGAAAGACAAAAGCCTGAAAGGAGTGCACTGTGCATGGTTTGCTGCGTGCACCAAGTAAATAAACAGCAGCTTACCAAAAACAACTTGAAGGTGAAAATGAAAGATGAAAGCAAAGTCGTCGTGTCGTCGTCGTCCGCGAAGTCGGAACGCATTTTTTTAATGCGGACGCATGTCGTTCGGTCAGCTAGGAATAAACCCCTCTTCAGCTGGCTACACAACGCACTCCTTTCAGGCTTTAGTTTTTCAGTTAACACGCAAAAATTAAGCGACGACGTCGTCGTCGTCATCAAACAAAAAAATACGTTTTGAGCTGTTGATTTAAGAAAAATTCTGAATTTTGCAGTCTCTAACATTTTCAGTTTATTTTTAGCGTGAAAAGGGTGCTGGAAATTCACACTCATTCAAAAGAAACGCGTTTCAATAGAATCAGATCCACGAAAAAAGAAGGGTGCGGAGTGGAGCAGCCTCCCCTCGGCCGACCAATCAGCTGATTCCACATTTTATTGAGTTCGACTGTATCTTTTCGTCAATCTTCACGTGATACCTATAAGCTGCTTTTTTTGTGGTTTTTTTTCATGCTACGCGAATTCATGATTCAACTGTTTTATTTCCCCAACAACAACCCTGTCAATTCGTCCACCGCACAGGTTAAAGACTGAGACCTGTGTCCTTACAGGACGAATTCACAGGGCTTGCCTGGCTGCACCGTGATCACAGCATGATGCACTGGTTCACAGTCACCTGTGACTTCGGAGTGAGCAGCAAGTGCATACAGTGCTCACGCCGCCGGGCCAACATGCTGAGAGCTTGTGATGGTATGCAACCAAGCAAGCATGGGACGCCATCTCCGCAAAGCGGGACCCACCAGTGCACCGCGCTATTCCCCTTACGGGTACTCACGGTCTCACCGACCATTGAAAAAATGAAAAAAATTCAGCGTTATATACCCACTTGTCGTTCGACACGCGGCACGCTGATTGGTCGAAGCCGAATCAGCCAATCAGTGAACAGATAGTCGGTCGACAATCACTATATAAACCCGACGAAAACGACAAAATTTCATTTCAGATAAAAAGCAAAACAGTGGAGCGACATCGTGTCGAGACCACATCGTTGCATGAAAAACAAAACAAACGCAGTACACAAACATATGCCGTCAAACGAATAAAAAACGATCACGTGTTGAAAACATACGCAAAAAATCATATTATACTTGCAGTGTTTTTATAATGATAAAAATCTGGGTCCATCATATTGAAGTTTTGTTTATGCTTGTGTTCTACATATTGCAGTTTGTTTATGCGTGTATTTTCACTCCACAGTCAGTGCAACGCATGCTATTGCGTATGCATACAGTGTACGCACGTTAAATAACAATGCGCATGCATACAGCACACACGCGTTATATACCAGCTGTCGCGCGACACGCAGCCCGCTGATTGGCTGCACGTTCGCGCGCAAATCTCTGTCGTGCGACAAGTAGCACGCTGATTGGGTGCACACAGCGTGTACGTTGTGTGTGTGTGTGTAAAACGCGTGTAGTGTGTAAAGCGTGTGCTGTCACAGGAAAAACGATTTTTTATGTCGTAAAATTCTAGCTTTAAATTTGCATGACCACGTGATAAAGTAGTCGTTTTACGCAACATATTTTCCATTCAACATAAAGCGCGAGTTTCTCGTTTTATGACTCATTTAAAGTGGCGACTTATAAAGTGCATGAAATTTGCATTAAATGCAACATTTCCTGTTGCGCAGCTTCATTTATTGTCGTCTTTGTCTCTTTAGGTTTTATTCCTTAAAATCCCTTTGATTATCAAACCGCTTTTCTCGCTCATCTGTGTGTCATTACAGCTAGTAACAGCTATTAGTGACGCAGGCACGCAGCACACACACATACCGGGTACGTACATTTCAAAGTTGTACAGAGGAGACGTCGTTTATCCGGTTATCAACAGTTTTGTTAGTGATACACACGCACACACATATGCCAAGGGTGTGGGAGACGTCGGTGTGCTGATCACCGACATTTTTATTGGTGACACACACACGCACACACATATGCCAAGAGTTTGGGAGACGTCGGTGTGCTGATCACCGACATTTTTATTGGTGACACACACACGCACACACATATGCCAAGGGTTTGGGAGACGTCGGTGTGCTGATCACCGACATTTTTATTGGTGACACACACACGCACACACATATGCCAAGGGTTTGGGAGACGTCGGTGTGCTGATCACCGACATTTTTATTGGTGACACACACACGCACACACATATGCCAAGAGTTTGGGAGACGTCGGTGTGCTGGTCATCGACCTTTTTACTGGTGACACACACACACACACACATATGCCAAGGGTTTGAGAGACGTCGGTGTGCTGATCACCGACATTTTTACTGGTGAAACACACACGCACACACATATGCCAAGGGTTTGGGAGACGTCGGTGTGCTGATCACCGACATTTTTACTGGTGACACACACACGCACACACATATGCCAAGGGTTTGGGAGACGTCGGTGTGCTGATCACCGACCTTTTTACTGGTGACACACACACGCACACACATATGCCAAGGGTTTGGTAGACGTCGGTGTGCTGATCACCGACATTTTTACTGGTGACACACACACGCACACACATATGCCAAGGGTTTGGGAGACGTCGGTGTGCTGATCACCGACCTTTTTACTGGTGACACACACACGCACACACATATGCCAAGGGTTTGGTAGACGTCGGTGTGCTGATCACCGACCTTTTTACTGGTGACACACACACGCACACACATATGCCAAGGGTTTGGGAGACGTCGGTGTGCTGATCACCGACCTTTTTACTGGTGACACACACACGCACACACATATGCCAAGGGTTTGGGAGACGTCGGTGTGCTGGTCACCGACGGTTTTATTGGTGACACACACACACACTAACACACACATACGGATTGAGCGATTTTGGCTCGTGCCCAACAAACGGCATCACTCCTAGGACGATGCACTTTTCTAGCTGAACAGCGTTGTTTTTATTGCTCATTCGCTAACTGCTAATTGCTAATTGTAAATAAAATGCGGTTTAAAAGCAATAAATTAAAGAAATACAAACACGTAATTTGTTGAGTTTCTTCGCGCGTTGTATGCTCGTTATAGAACTTGAAATAACAACATGCGACTGCGTTTGAGTGGGTTGACCGCATGCAAGATCGTGGGAGTCATAATGTTCTCATTAAAAGTTGGACCGCATGTCATTTTGTCGTGGTTATGTAACGACCGCATGTTGACATGAAACCGCAAATTATGTGAACATGCGAGCGACATAAAATAATCGTTTTTCCTGTGTGTGTAAAACGTCTAGTGTAAAACGTGTCTGAACATGTTCTAACACGCTCAATCGGTAAAAAGCACTGCCCACAGTTGCAATCCAGATCACATCCTATACTTCAACACTGCCTATCTTTCAACACTGCTCGCCAGGCTAGCCACCTACACTACTCACGGGTAGGTACCCTCTACCTAAAAATGTCTCTAAAACTTGATTACTAAAACGGACGCGCACGCAGCGCATCGTCATGCTCATCCTCATGATCCACTAGCGCACATGCACGCGCTCCGGCCTCAATTGAATCTTGCTTTAACGCAATTGTTTTGATTCTTACCTTCTCTAAAAGGCTTGGTTAGATTAGGATTAAGCGCCATTCATGGAGGTTGAAGCGCGCTGACGCGCTTCACTTTGCTACACATTCACGAAGCAAAAAAACAGCGCGCTTCAGCGTGCGTCAGCGCGCTTCAGTTTTGGAGCACATGCGCATTCACGGACGCGTGCGCTGAAGCGCGCTGAAGCGCGCTGACCAGCTTCATCATGAATGAAGAAATGAAGCTGCGTCAGCCGCTGCGGCATTTGATGTCCGGACATCAAATTTCTGTGTGCAAAATCGCTGATTGTTGCTGTCAGTGACAATCTTTTACAAATGTTGCAAGACTTTTTTGTTAAATCATTTAGTACTTTTCTGACAGATTCTGAACAGTATTGTATAGCGTAATTAGTCTCAAAATAAGTGTGACAGTGAGAATACGAATACTCAACAAAGCAGAAAAGTAGTGCAAGAAATTTATGTGAAATTTATGTGAACTGTACCCGTGCGACGGTGTGGGGTACTGATTTGCGCAGCCCTTAAAACCGATGTGCAGCCCGCAAGAACAAGCTTTGCTAGCTTTGCTTCATTACACCGGCTGCCTTGCAAACTGCAAAAAGGGCCAAATTCATTCAGAATGCTTTTTGTACTATTTTTATGGTTTCACACCAAAAGTTTTCTGATCCTAGGCGCATATTTATTGAAAAATTGTGAAATGGACTTTCGAAGTGAAGAAAAACTTTGAAAGCTACACCGCAAAATACAGTTTTTTATGAACAATTTTGTACGATTTCTGCATTTTGACTGAACATTCTAGGAAATTGTGAAATGGACTTTCGAAGTGAAGAAAAACTTTGAAAGCTACACCGCAAAATACAGTTTTTTATGAACAATTTTGTACGATTTCTGCATTTTGACTGAACATTCTAGGATGCAATTTGCTTGCACGTTGCTTGCAAATGGTGCATAATCCTCAAAATGGTGCACAGCCCTCAAAGTGGTGCACAGCCCTCAAAGTGGTGCACAGCCCTCAAAGTGGTGCACAGCCCTCAAAGTGGTGCACAGCCCTCAAAGTGGTGCACAGCCCTCAAACCCGTGTCGAAACAGTGCCGCCGCATAAATTTCTTGCGGCCTGCACACCGGTGTTGAGGGCTGCGCACATCGGTACCCCACACCGTGATGTGAAGTAATTGTTTTCTTCAACTGCGGTTTGGCGTGAAACCTTTTCCTTTTTAGCGTTGCCACGGTGTAGAGCATTGCAAAAAGTTTCATCAACGGCAGCACATGATTAGTGAATGTTGCACAAATCAAAAGATCAAAACATTCACTGAAACGGCAAAAACAAGGAATCGAAGCGGTATATAGTGTGTACTAAACAGCACGTACGGAGACAACACAGACAACAGCACAAAACGATAAAACTGAACGACATTTAATGAACAAACACCTAGAGAGCTTCCCGCGTGTCAACTACTATAGTGCAGTGGTAACATGTTGTGCCTGTCAGCACAGAGGCCATTGGTTTCTTTCACAAACGCAGCACAATAAAACTTACTGTATTCCTCAATTAATTTAATTTTACCACAATTAAATTCATTCCCTTTTTGGTCTGCATCTATCACAATTGAAAGCGCAGAAATTATGCAAATACATTTCATTTTTCAGACAAGCCGCTGCGGTATTTGGTGTCCGGACATCAAAAGCCGCAGCGGCTGACGCAGCTTCATTTCATCATTCACGATGAAACTCGTCAGCGCGCTTCACCGCGCTTCAGCGCGCGCGTTCGTGAATGGGCAAAAAACCTAAAAAGCCGCAGCGGCTGACGCAGCTTCACTTCAGGCCGCTTCATCATTTATGATGAAGCGCGTCAGCGCGCTTCAGCGCGCTTCAGCGCGCTTCAGCGCGCGCGTCCGTGAATGGATAAAATTCCCAAAACAAAGCAGGGCTTCACTCACGTCGCTTCATCATTCATGATGAAGCTCGTCAGCGCGCTTCAGCGCGCGTCAGCGCGCGCTTGCATGAATGGGTCTTTAGGTTAGGATCAGGTTTGACATTCGAATAGGTTTTGGTTTAGGTTAGTTTGGGCAACGTCTGACAACATCAACGGCTTGTTTTAGCAAGACAGGCCAACCAAAAATGTCTGTAATCATTGGTGCTGTTCTTCTAAAAGTCTTTTGTACGTACTAAGATCACATTTTCACACCCAGATGTCAATATGTAGAATAGGCACGCAGAATGCAAAAAAATCGAGCTGCCGAAGCTCGTCGTGAAGTTGAGAATACGGAGGAAAATGAACGGAGAAGGCTTGCGCCAGAACAAGAAAAGCAACATCAAGAAGCCGAACAAAAACGTCTGCAAAACATACTGAGAAAAAGGAAAAATGACGTTAAAACAGGATGAAAAAAGACTCTAAAAACAAGAAGGGATACAGGATACAGTAATGGTTTTTCTGACAGCGACTGGTGATTCTTTTTCAGTACTAGCAGTTGACACCAAAGCTTTCACACGTTTAAATTCGTTGATACCGTTTATTGTTTGGGGAAAGCGTTCCACTTTTATTATTATCTCGAGAACCCGATTGATTTTTAAAAGTGCTTTTCAAATGTTTGTTTTCAAGCTTTCCGATTCGGCGTCAATTATATGTAAAAAATGATTCTTTTATAACTCTGTTTCGCTGATTTTGCAATCGTTGAGAAGTTTTTTCTAAACTAAACTTCAAGTAGCGAGGGAGTGGCGATTTACTGGACTGGAGAACAACCAAGATTACAGGAAATGGATCACATTATATAGTATATCACGGATAATTACACACAATTACAGCTAGATAATTACGATAATCGCCCATCATCAACTTCTCCCCCATCAACGAAGAAAGAGAGAGAGAAGCCAAATCACAAAATCTCCTTACTTTCAATCACAAATCACAGCCGTCTTTCTCATCCCATACGGCTTTAACGGCGCTACTCCATCCTCGGCACACGCTCGGCCGGAAACGCCCGTCTCCGTACATCGGCACTGCGGCCTATCATCCCATTGAGACTCAATGCTCGGCGCTCGTTCGGCAGCCAGAAGCACGTTAAAATCGGCACCTTGGCCTCGTCGCAGTCCTCGCGACGCGTCATCGCCCATTGGCTGACGACGTTCATCTCTGGGCACATCCTCGGCCGGATATTTGATAGGTGGTCTCTGCGCTGTTGATACGCCAAACTCTGCTGCGTGAACAGTTGCCTCCTTCTCGTCCTTCGAACGTCCCAAGTGCTGCGAGCCGTTTCCTCCGCGGTTGCTCGTCTTACCACACGCGCTGCCATCTCGCGGGTCAGCGACAAAACCACAACAGGCGATACGGGACAAGTCGCGTCGAGCTCACCACTTCAAGTAGCGAGGGAGTGGCGATTTACTGGACTGGAGAACAACCAAGATTACAGGAAAAGGATCACATTATATAGTATATCACGGATAATTACACACAATTACAGCTAGATAATTACGATAATCGCCCATCATCAACTCTAATTGAATTTGCTGCTTCCCGTTTGTTATCGGTTAATTAAGTTAAGAGGCTGTCCGCGACTCAGACGACCCTAATGCCTGTTAGCCGCGGCCAGCCAATTTTTCGACTTTCAGTTTTCGACATTCTGATAGGGGGAATAGTTAGATATACGCAAGAAACTCTCCCAAAAAATTTTTCAGCCCCTAAGACCCACTGTGGCGAGCTGTGGGGTCTTGACACCGAAGCCAGGTCAAGCAAAACACGATTTTTGCTGTTTTTGCACAAAAATGGCCGTAACTCTGCACTCCTTTGGCCTTATACCTTCATCTGGGTATCAAACAAAAGCGCAGAACCTGCGCTAACAGCTCAGAACCAAAAAATAAAATTTGTGTAAAAATTACCTTTTTTAGGGGCAAAAATGTGCAAAATTTGGGTACTCCAAAAACGGTCAAAAATGCAGTTTTTTTGCCAAAAAATGACCGCAAATTTCAAAATGCAAAGCAGGTAACTACAGGGCGTTATAGTCCCCGTTCATGCGCATTTCACCCATGCATTAGATTATTTCAATCGAAGCCCGCTCATTCATTTTGATAGGCTCAAAGTTTGGTGCCCAAAAAACCCGATTTTCACAAATTTGCTCTTTTTTGATCTGAAAATTGGTACTTAGGGGTTATTTTAGACGCAGAACACGATGCTGACATTTAAAAATTTGAAAAGTGCCTATTTCCCCCTAAAAACCAGGTTCCAACTTTTAAAACCTTTTTTGGGGGCAACATTGATTATGGGTGACCCAGACTATAAAAATAAGATAAAAAGACTAGAAATTGAGCCAAAAAGTGCAGAAGAGTCTGCTAAAGAATGATGAGCAATATTATAAAAACTAATTTAAAATTTTTGTTGTGCAGAAAATTCTCCAAACTAGACAAAAATACCCAAAATACAAATTTTTAGGGTAAGTTTCCCTCAGGATGCGACTTAATTGAAGGAAAGTTTCTCCGTTGTTGCTGTAAATGGACACAAACATGTAATATAGCTTGATAAACACTATTTATTTTTTGTTAAAAAACTAATTAAACAAGATATTCCCCACAAAATGCCTGAAATATACATTTTTCGTTCAAAATTGTATTTGCTTTGGGTTCCGAAAGGAAAAGGATGATAGAGTTTGTGGCTGACATTTTGTTATTAGAGTTATTTTTGACGCTGAACACGATGCTGACACTCAAAATTTCAAAAGTGTCTATGTTATCCAGAAAACCTGGTTTTCTTTGGTATGAGATGCAAGAAAACTTGTCCCAGTGTTACCGAAACCGAAAAGAAAAAAATAGAAAACACAATAAGGAAACCTAAAAAATTCGAACGCGATGATAAATTAATGACACAAATCGTGGAGATTAGTATAATCTTGCCGACCGAATTAGATCTCGGTGCCAAGTTTCAGTAACACTGGCACAAGTTTTCTTGCATCTCACACCAAAGAAAACTAGGTTTTATAGACAACATAGACACTTTTAAAGTTTTTGAGTGTCAGCATCGTGTTCAGCGTCAAAAATAACTCTAATAACAAAATGTCAGACATAAACTCTATCATTCTTTTCCCTTCGGGACCCAAAGCAAATACAATTTTGAACGAAAAATGTATATTTCAGGCATTTTGTGGGTAATATTTTGCTCAATTAGTTTTTTAACAAAAAAGAAATAGTGTTTATCACGCTTTATTACATGTTTGTGTCCATTTACAGCAGCAACGGAGAAACTTTCCTTCAATTAAGTCGCATCCTGAGGGAAACTTACCCTAAAAATTTGTATTTTGGGTATTTTTGTCTAGTTTGAGGTATTTTCTGCACAACAAAAATTTTAAATTAGTTTTTATAATATTGCTCATCACTCTTTAGCAGACTCTTCTGCAGTTTTTGGCTCAATTTCAGACTTTTTATTTTATTTTTATAGTCCGGGTAACCCATAATCAATCTTGCCCCCAAAAAGGGTTTTTAAAGGTTGGAACCTGATTTTTAAAGGGAAATAGGCATTTTTTTAAATTTTTAAATGTCAGCATCGTGTTCTGCGTCTAAAATAATTCCTAAGTACTAATTTTCAGACCAAAAAGAGCAAATTTGTGAAAATCGGGTTTTTTGGGCACCAAACTTTGAGCCCATCAAAATAAATGAGCGGGCTTCGATTGAAAAAATCGAGTGCATGGGTGAAATGCGCATGAACGGGGACTATAACGCCCTGTAGTTACCTGCTTTGCATTTTGAAATTTACGGTTATTTTTTGGCAAAAAACTGCATTTTTGACCGTTTTTGGAATACCCAAATTTTGCACATTTTTGCCCCTAAAAAAATATTTTTATCTAATTTTTTGGGTTCTGAGCTGTTAGCGCAGGTGCTGCGCTTCTGTTTGATACCCGGATGAAGGTATAAGGCCAAAGGAGTGCAGAGTTACGGCCATTTTTGTGCAAAAACAGCAAAACTTCGTATTTTGGGTTTTTTGTCTAGTTTGGGAGATTTTCTGCACAACAAAAATTTTAAATTAGTTTTTATAATGTTGCTCATCATTTTTAGCACACTCTTCTGCACTTTTTGGCTCAATTTTCAGATTTTTTACCTTATTTTTATAGTCCGGGTCACCCATAATCAATCTTGCCCCCAAAAAGGGTTTTTAAATGTTGGAACCTGGTTTTTAGAGGGAAATAGGCACTTTTCAAATTTTTAAATGTCAAAATTGTGTTCTGCGTCTAAAATAACCCCTAAGTACCAATTTTCAGGCCAAAAAGAGCAAATTTGTGAAAATCGGTTTTTTGGCCCCAAACTTTGAGCCCATCAAAATGAATGAGCGGGCTTCGATTGGGAAAATCAAATGCATGGGTGAAATCCGCATTAACGGGGACTATAACGCCCTGTAGTTACCTGCTTTGCATTTTAAAATTTACGGTCATTTTTTGGCAAAAAACTGCATTTTTGACCGTTTTTGGAATACCCAAATTTTGCACGTTTTTGCCCCTAAAAAAAGTAATTTTTACCCAAATTTTATTTTTTGGTTCTGAGCTGTTAGCGCAGGTTCTGCGCTTTAGTTTTATACCCAGATGAAGGTATAAGGCCAAAGGAGTGCAGAGTTACGACCATTTTTGTGCAAAAACAGCAAAAATCGTGTTTTGCTTGACCTGGCTTCGGTCTCAAGGCTCCACAACTCGCCACAGTGGGTCTTAGGGGCTGAAAATTTTTTTGGGAGAGTTTCTTGCGTATATCTAACTATTCCCCCTATCAGAATGTCGAAAACTGAAAGTCGAAAAATTGGCTGGCCGGAATTGGGCTGTCTGAGTCGCGGACAGCCTCTTAAACTCTGTTAAAAGCAAGTCGTTCCCGTTAGATTTTTTCTGGTTGACTGAAAAGTGACTTTTAAGTCATTTAAGTCATAAAATTGTTTGACAATTTCATTTTTCAACGTCGCTAAGTTTAATCCAAAGAGGCCCGTTAATTTTTTTTACAGAAATGGCCGGAATCGATCCCCGTTTATTTCCACAATCCCATTTGTGTTGTTTATAGTAAGCCCGCTTTTGCAGAAAAATGTTTTTCAAACAATATAAATTCAGTCAGTGTCTGCTGTTTCAAAATTGCAAATTTGTGTTCACAATTTTGCTTATTAATTCTCAGAATTTTAGTTAAATTCTGCTGAAATACCATTGGAAAAACAAAATTTCAAAATAAAATTGAACACAAAAAATGTGTAGCTTTTGTTCTAGAAGTGTTTCAAATGTCATGGCTTTACGTGGTGCAACCAGTCAGCCGCACGAGCCATTTACTTTTGTTATGTTATTTGGGACACCTTGTATAATCCTTTGGTTCTCTTGCATATAATCATATAATATGCAGTATACAATTAAAGTTTATTGTACTTTTTGAATGATTCTATGTAAAAAAAGAATGATTATATGTTATGTGGAAAAATAGCAAGTTATTTTTCATACAGAGCACAACCGGCAGCTGTGTGATGAAAAGCTTCGAAACCGTTTGTGATGTATTACCAACGACGAAGGACTGTGACGACGTTGCCTCAGATAGTTTGACAAGAACTATTTGCTTCTTCAAAGCACTCAAGTGCGGATGTATGGTTCCGAGTTCACGTTCTAGGTAAGTTTTTCACGCCCTGCGTACAAATTGCATTAGGGTTAGGGGCTTAACCTCAAACCTCAAACTTTAAAAAAAATTTGAAAAATTTTTCTTCTACTTTGCTCTGAAAATTCGATTTATGGCATAATTTTTTGAAAGTTCAAACCAAGTTTTCTTCCCAACTTCTTTGTGTGCTTAGGTAAATGTCATTATTTGGTCATTTTGACCGACGTACTCCATGTTTTTCGATTTGGATGACTTCTAGAGTCAATTTTTAGCGTTGAAAACTGAATTGAAATATCGTTTCAGAAATCGTTTTCTTGCAACTTAGAACATGTTTTTCAGTCGGTAGGCCATGAGATGAACATGATATCTTGTTGATTGGCGTAGGTTATAGGTCTACAATGGAGTTGTGCGATATATTGTTAAACAATTAGAGCGGAGATGTTGGTTAATACCACATCACACGACCGTTTTTCAGATACCCGATAACATGGCCACATGTTAAAACTTGCGTGCTGAGCTAAGCTAACGTGTTAAACTTTCGTCTGTCAGTTGCCCGCAACGTGATCGCGAAATCATGATACGTGTTTTCGATACGATGATTTGAAGAGTGGGCTCTCGCCATGTGGCATATAGCATAGCTGGTTGAACCTGAAAGTAAGTGTCTTGGGGGGGGGGGGCGACCGGGTCGACAGGGGTTGCCGACTTAGCTACAGCAAATAGGAATTTTTGAACACAGTCAAATTTTGGTAATTTTCTAAAGAGGAACAACTAAGAACGGTTCAATATTCAAGTACACGTCGAAAATTGTCCTGTTTTACTGTTGAAAATGCAACTTTCCCTCTATCAAATGGACATAATTTCAATAAAACACGATTTTCGCTCTTATAGTTTTTCGGATCGTTCTGAAAATAGTCTAGATGAACTCAGCTCGACGAGACGCTTCGAACAAACCTAACTTGTAAAAAAATTTAAAATTTAAAAAAAAATCCGGATTTTTTTCCCCTAACCCTAAATTGCATGGATCTTGATTTGAGTATCTAAATTTGATCATTTGTTTTCCTTTTCAGCAGTCTGACAATTGACGTCCCACAAATGAATATTACGTCAGGTCAGTTTTTGGGCGTGCGTTCATTTGCGTCTCGTTATTTCCGGCCCACACATTACCGTCCCAACATATCCGGCCCACTCATTTCCGGCCCATTAATTTCCGGCTCACCCATTACCGGCCCTGTTCATTTTCAGCCCACCCATTACCGGCCCACGCATTTCCAGCCCACCCATTACCGGCCCAGCCCAATAATTCGCTTCTAGTGACTTCAACCGCTGCCCACTGCTATATTTTAATAAAAAAACTCACTCATTGTTGCAGTTTAGGAAACAATCTGCTGCTGGAAATATGTTTTCATGAAAGTCGTGATAACGAGTGCATGTTTTTTGACGTGCTATCACATGGGCGGTCTGCGACCGTTGGAGAGGCTGTTGATTTGGTTGGGAAAATGGGAAATGACGTCACCAAAACAAAATCTGGAAAATGCCGCCATATGAGTCATTAGAAAGGCGTTTGCACAAATAATGTAGTTCTTCTGTCTTCCTGATTGATTTGGCACAACGTTAATTTTCAAACGCAAAGTTGCACACTTCTAAAGCGAAGCTACTCACTAACCTAACCAAGCGACAAATCTACAGGGTGTTTCAGAAGTAGTGGGTAGATGTTTTAACGCGTTATTTCTCGAGTTGTGTTGAACCATATTAATGAAATTTTAGACAGTTGTTCAAGAAAGTTCAACTTATATTTGTGCAAAATTTCAGAGAAATTCATTTACCTGCACACGGATGACTGAGCAAAATACACAAAAACATTGATTTCAGCACGAAACTGGGGCTCTTGTTTGGCACCGGGTGAAACATTAGCTTGTATGCGGCCGAATCGTTGCATGCATGAATACGAAATGTTTTTTGTCCCATTTGTTTGTTTTCTGTTTTTTCCCATATTTAGGGCTTCTGGAACGTGCTAAACCAGCGTACATGCACGAGAAGGCGGCTTTGGTTGAGACGGATAGGTGCAAGCGATGCATTGAGGTTCATGGTGGACACTTTGAGAAATTTATGAAGTTGACTGTTGTCGTTGTTGTTGATGTTTGCTGTTAGCGCCACACATATTTTGAAGTGTTCTTTTGAGTGTTTGCATTGAGTGTTGTTCTTTGTTGTCCGGTGGTATCGCTTGATCTGGTATTTTTGGTCCATTTTTGATTTTTTTGTGTTTTGCTCTGTCATTCGTGCGCAGGTGAACGAATTTCTCTGAAATTTTGCGCAAATCGCACCCTGTATATTATGCTAAAACAGCTATTTATGTGTGTGTGTGTGTGTGTGTGTGTGTGTGTGTGTGTGTGTGTGTGTGTGTGTGTGTGTGTGTGTGTGTGTGTGTGTGTGTGTGTGTGTGTGTGTGTGTGTGTGTGTGTGTGTGTGTGTGTGTGTGTGTGTGTGTGTGTGTGTGTGTGTGTGTGTGTGTGTGTGTGTGTGTGTGTGTGT
The DNA here is from genome assembly GCA_030248135.1 of Theristus sp. LFF4_11. Lineage (NCBI taxonomy): Eukaryota > Metazoa > Nematoda > Chromadorea > Monhysterida > Xyalidae > Theristus > Theristus sp. LFF4_11. The sequence goes on from JASANC010005107.1 coordinate 20,429, forward strand.
GTGTGTGTGTGTGTGTGTGTGTGTGTGTGTGTGTGTGTGTGTGTGTGTGTGTGTGTGTGTGTGTGTGTGTGTGTGTGTGTGTGTGTGTGTGTGTGTGTGTGTGTGTGTGTGTGTGTGTGTGTGTGTGTGTGTGTGTGTGTGTGTGTGTGTGTGTGTGTGTGTGTGTGTGTGTGTGTGTGTGTGTGTGTGTGTGTGTGTGTGTGTGTGTGTGTGTGTGTGTGTGTGTGTGTGTGTGTGTGTGTGTGTGTGTGTGTGTGTGTGTGTGTGTGTGTGTGTGTGTGTGTGTGTGTGTGTGTGTGTGTGTGTGTGTGTGTGTGTGTGTGTGTGTGTGTGTGTGTGTGTGTGTGTGTGTGTGTGTGTGTGTGTGTGTGTGTGTGTGTGTGTGTGTGTGTGTGTGTGTGTGTGTGTGTGTGGCTAATTACACATAATAATTACAATAATCACCCATCATTAACTTCTCCCCCATCAACGAAGAAAGAGAGGGAGAAGTCAAATCACAAAATCTCCCTATTTCAATCACAAATCATTAGCCGTCGATGTCCCAAACAGCTTTTAACGGCTCCTCATCCTCGGCACACACTCGGCCGGAAACGCTCCATACATCAGCACTGCGGCCTATCATCCCATCACGGCTCAATGCTCGGCGCTCGTTCGGAAGCCAGAAGCACGTGAAACTCGGCACGTTGGCATCGTCGCAGTCCTCGTGACGCGTCATCGCCCATTGGCTGACGACATTCATCTCTCGGCACATCCTCTGCCGGATATTTGACTGCTGGTCGCTGCGCTGATAATGCGCCAAACTCCGCTGCGTGAACGGTTGTCTCCTTCTCGTCCATCGAACGTCCCAGATGCTGCGAGCCATTTCCTCCGTGGTTGCTCGACTTACTGCATGCGCTGCCATCTCGCGGGTCAGCGACAAAACCATAACAGGCCATACGGGACAAAGTCGCGCCTTCCACGGCATAAAGCGACAATAAACAAGTCGTGCCCGAGCAGGGTAAACACGACAATAAGGAGCAGCAGACGACCACAGAAGGCCGGTCATGATAACCGCCTACGTGCCACGCTCAACGGCGGGCTCACCACTTCAAGTAGCGAGAGAGTGGCGATTTACTGGACTGGAGAACCACCAAGATTACAGGAAAAGATCACGTTATATATCACACACAATTAAAGCTAATTACACATAATAATTACTATAATCACCCATCATTAACTTTAATGACACCGAAAAAAAATTCCAGTGATACCGATACCGAAAGAAAATTAAAGATGCTGAAAAAATTCAATGATACCGAAAAAAATCGAATGATGCCGAAAAAATCGAAAGATACAATAAAATATGATTGAGCCAAAATTTCCGCGTGGGAATTGTCCGCTGCGGAAGAGGGAACTGTCCGCGCGGGAAGTGTCCTCCGCGCAAAATGTCCGGGTGGGAAATGTCCGCGCGGAAATGGCCGCTGCTGAAAATGTCCGCGTGGGAAATGTAAGCGGGATCGGGAAACGTCCGCGCGGGAGAACTCCGGTGAATCTTGCAAAATATAAAGAAAATCTCAGAACAAAATAGATTATTAGATTGATTGATTCAGTTTGTGAATAATTACGGTAATTGATTGATTGACTGATTGATTGAGTAATTGATTAATTGATTGATTGTTTAATCGCTGCGAGAATTTGATTCTGTTTTCAAATCATTGTTAAGCACGAAAAAAAGAGAAAATAATTCAAACACCGCAGCCTCCAAATGCGACGCATTGTTTGGCAGCTGTGAACCGTACATGAAGCTGTGGGCGGGTTATTTGAATAGAAGTCAAACTGACGGAGACGTGGAAGCTGATGTTGAGCATGAATTCAGCAAATACGATTATGCTGGCTCAGGTTGGCACAAAATATTTGACGTTTATTTTTTGACGTAACAATCGTGGTCGGTAGAAAACACCGAATGATCCATTCTACCATTATCTAAAAATGAGGGAGACACATGAAAAAAAGAATATGGCTTTGTGTTAGCAGTGAGAGACTTGGCTCGAGAACTCTTTTCAAGTCTCTGATGTGGTACACACGGGCAGGGTTTATCCTGGTATGGCGACAAATTGCGGAACAACGGTGACAAAAATCGAAAAATCGGTTCTAGGCCATCTAGGGTAACTTCTTGCGCTGATTGCGAAAACGTAGGTACCGTTGCGTAATTTTGCTTCAGTAACTCAAAAATCACGATTTTTTTTTTGTTTTTTGGCGTTTTTTTGGGTTGTTTTAGGTCCGTGTGGTGTTATACTCGAACGAATCTAGTCAAACTTAGTATCAATCAACTCCCCTTGATCAGGCAAACAACTTTCGTTCATATACCAATATTATATCTTTAGTACCGTAACCCGTAGAGCACGATTTTTAGCATTTTTAACCATTTTTTAGGCGTGAAAGTGGCATTTTTTATCTTTGTGGTGTTCTAATTGTTCGAATTGAATCAAATTTGGTATCAATCAAATTCTCTTGGTTAAACGAACAACTTTCGTTCCAATACCATAACCGTAGCTTGTCTACCGTACCTTTTAAACTACGGTATTTTACCAATTTTCATTATTTTCAGGCCTGAAATTGACTTTTCTGCTCCATGCAGTGTTATACTTAAACGAATCTAGTCAAATTTAACATAAATCGACTCCTCCTGATTAGGAAAACAACTTTATTTAAATATGGTAGTTTTTGCTTGACTACTGTACCGGTTAAAGCACGGTATTTTAACAATTTTTCACCATTTTAAGGCCTGAAAGAGGCATTTTTGATCCCTGTAATGTTATAATTGTTCGAATTAAATCAAATTTGCTATCAACACACTCCCCTTGGTTAGGCAAACAATTTTTGTATGTTCACATACCGTAACCATATCTTTCATAGCGTAACGCGTAACTATTTTAGGGCTTCAAAGAGACATTTTTGATCCCTGTAATTTGGCATTGGCATCAATAGACTCCACTTGATTAAGCGAACAGCTTTCGTTTGAATACCATGACCGTATCTTTACTGCCGTAGCCCGTAGAGCACGATTTTTATAATTTTTAACCATTTTAGGTTTGAAAGTAGCATTTTTGATCCCTGTAGTGTTCAGTGTTCTGGTTGTTCGAATTGAATCAAATTTGGCATCAATCAATTCCTCTTGGTTAGGCGAACATTTTTCTTTCAGATACCATAACTGTAGCTTGTCTACCGTACCCCTTAAAGTACCCTAAAACCCTATTACATACACAAATCAAGGTCGCTGAGGACGAGTATGATGTTCATTTTTTCATACGGATTACTCCGCACCATAAAAACGGCCATTATATGGATGAAAAGAAAAAAATTAAAAAACCTGGAACCTAGCCAAAAAATCTGAAAACTTCGTTATAAATATAACATATAGTAGCTGAGTCCGAATATGATGTTACGTATCACTCCGCAACCTAAAAGCGACTCTATAGAAATAAAAAAAACATTGAAAAAAATCTCTATTTTTATTTTGTCATTCCCACAGAAGCCTTTTTTGGATGCGGAGTAATCCGCATAAAAAATAAACATCATATTCGGACACAGCGACTATAATCATGCCCATTCGCGAGCGAAGCGGAGCGGAGCGGACAGCGGATGCAGGCATAATATGGCCCGTGCATCGTTCGCGCTAAAATTCGAAACTTACTGTGCCTCGAATTGTGAACATAAAAGGAGCTGAGATTTTTTTCTCCTGCACACAGGTAGATAATCCATAGGTACGCTTAAAGTGTTATCTGGAGGTTCGGAGTTAAGGCGGATCGGTACCTGTTCTGGGTGTAGGGCTTCTACACACCACTAAGACCGTCAAAGACTGATGAAGACCAGAAAAGACTCGATTATAAACTGACAGCCGAACCCATCTGAATACCTTTTAACTGATTGTCACATGGTGGGCCACACGACTGGCTTTCAAACAACTAAACCAAGATTGCTACCGAAACTACCACGAATGCCTCACGGATGCCGAATGCCGAATGCGTGCCCCCAAAGAGTCAAAGATTCATCGCTTTATATAGGCGTTCAGTTGTTGACGTAGGTGGTGTGTTATTTTTATTGAAAAGGAAGACAATGGTTCAGTGATCAAACACTAGTTGCATGCAATAGTTGTGAGCACTATTTTTACATTCAAGTGATGGTGTTTAGAGCGCGCATAAGAGTAGAGGCTATATAGTTAAGACGATAGTGAACACAAATAATAGCGAAGGCTATAGAGTCAGAGCGATAGTGCATGCGAATAATAGTAACAGCTATAAAGTTAAAGCGATAGTAGAAAACACTATTAGCGGTCTATAGTGTCAGCGGTATATCGTGGAAGAATGACACAAATCAGTTGAGCAAGCAATGCAATAAGTTAAAACGGTTATCTTTAAATTAACTCAACTATACTATAACGCTGTGTGCACCAGAAATTTTTTCGTGGTGATCTTCTACACACGCTGTGTGCGCAAAACATGGATTCTGAATAGGCTGTTAATTATTCTTCTCACCCCCTTTTTTCGACTATGTCATAAAATGTGTGCGCAGTTTCAGTGATATAAAGAAAATTCTGACTGTTTTGATAAAAACATTTTCTAGGGTAAAAATCTTTGGAATTTTCAAATTTCGCATTTATTTTTTGATCCGACGCTTCCCAAGGCTTAAAATCTAGGTATTTTGTACAAAATTACGAAAAATGCGTATTTTGAAGTGTATTTGCGATTTCTGCGCATGAAACAAACCGTTATTTGACAAATAAAAACGTTTCCGGGGTTACCAACAGTGGAGAGTTTGAATTTGACCTTTATTTTTCAAAAAAAATACAGGAATAGCAGCTAAATGACTAAAATCGTGACGATTTCGGGTGAATCGGCCGTCGAAATTGGCGAAATCGGTCCAAAAACGAAAAAAAAGAAAAGGGTGTTTTCCAGGGTAATTCAATGCGCTGATCACGAATTTGGGGTTAGTTTTCTTAGATGAGCAACTCTAGATGCCGAATCGTGACGATTTCGGGCGAATCGGCCGTGGAAATTGGCGAAATCGGTCCAGAAACGAAAAACAAGAAAAGGGTGTTTTGTAATGGCCTACTTTAGCCTCATGCTTCCTTGCGGCGCACCGTTCTCTTTTCGCGTGCTGGGAGTGCCTGGCGTGACTGCGTATAACAGGGTGCGTGTGTGCAGACACTCGCCTACTCGTTTCTGATTGGTAGTTGTGGTCGCGTCTGATTGGTTTGTGTTCTCTGTTTCTGTGTATTGATTGGTTGTTTCATTCCTAACCCCAGTTAATCCGGTGTCACGTGACTTACTGTATAAATAACCGTGCCCGGCTATTGTTCGGTGTCAGTTGTGCCAGTTTGTGTTTTATTCTTCTGCTTCTTGAGCTACTGACCGTCTTTCCTGTATTAACGTCGAGAAAGTTCTATCGAAGCGGTGCCGTTCTATTCTTCTTCTGTCGACTGTTTTATTCGAATAAATAATAAAAGAAAAGAGAGAAACGAATTGAATTGTGAATTAACTGTGGAAATATTAACGACTGACACACACACACACACAACCAAACGCAAACGTGTGTTTTCACTTTGAGCAAAAGTGCAGGTCGACGAAGTTCCGAGCGCTCTGATCCCCACATCAGCGTTCGAGGCCGGAGGATTCGGGGCGTTGGAGGTCCAGAGTGATCGTTACACCCGGGGTGCACACTTCAGTGGAGGTCCCGCCGATCGAACGCCGGCTGAACAGGATAGGAGCGAGTCGAGACCTTGGAGCATCCGTCGAGAGGAGCGAATCTACAGTTTGGAATTCCAGCGCTGCTCGAATGGTCATGGAGGACCGCAGCTAGAGTGGAGCGGAGTTTCAAATCATCTGTGTTCTTCCGGCGCTGCTCGAGGTCATGGAGGACCCGCAGCTGGACTGGAGTTTCACCGCAGTTGGTTCCCGTGCGTCGATTCGTTCGATCCGTGGAGGAGAAGTGAGTTGGGTGCAGTGAGTTTTTGGATTTCTCGGCAGAAAGGTTGTTTCGTTCGGAGCTGAACTTTTCGATCGAGTTTTTTGTTTTGCTCCGTTTTGCTTGAGCCGAGAATCCAAAGTAGCACCCAGTGGCGAGTGGTGAGCGACGAGCGGCCAGTTTTGGAGCACCTGTGCAGTTGGAGCGCCCGTCCTGCTTGGAGCACCTGTGCTGTTTGGAGCGCCCGTCCGGTTTGGGGCCCTGTGCCGCTCGAGGTCATGGAGGACCCGCGGCTGGATTGGAGCTCCAGTGCAGTTGTGCGTCGTCGTTGAAGTTGTGGAGGAGTGAGGTTGGTGACGGGTGTGGACTCTCGGCCAAAAGTTTTCTTTAGTTGTTTTCTTTACTTGGGCGAGTACGGCAGTCGAGTTTTGGTCTCGTTGTCGAATTTTTGTTTGTTTTGCCGAGAGTCCCTAAGTAAAAACACCCGACAGCTGCTATTCGACCTACGTACGATCGAAGCTACACGGGACTGATCGATCTGTTTTGTGTGCGTCGAAAACAACAGCCTCAGTGATCGATACAGCTTCTGCTCGATCGAAGCAACAGTGATTCGACGACTTCGGTGTTCGATCATCAGGCAGCAGTAACAACTGTCCATGGAGGGACATTGCCTGTGATTCAACTTCTGCTCGATCGAAGCCTCAGTGTTGGATTGTGTGTGCTGCTGTGACGATTGCTGTTGTTTGTTGTGTTCGATTGTCGTGCGATTGGTCGAGCGATGGCGAGAAAGAGACGACGAGGGCACAAAGGCCATGGAGGGTCAGTGCAGGAGGGCGATGGAGGACAGGTGCAAAGAGGCCATGGAGGGCACACGTCGAAGGCACATGAGAACTGCTGCACCACAAATGTTGGAAGTGTGAATGGATGTTGGGGACGGCCACAGATTGATCAGATTCGCGCCGGATGGAAACGAGGAGGAGTAATGGTGGAGGACCCGAGGAAGACTGTGGAGATCGACAGCTGCAACAGATTTTGGTTTTCTTCAACAATGGATGTCGCAACAGCAACAGCATCAACTTTTGTTTGTTTGACTGGGCTTGGTTGGTTGGTATATCCGGTGACTGCCAAGTGCCATGTCGTTTTACCGGAATTGCAATAGCAACAGAAGCAGCTGAAACGATCGAAAAAGCTCATGGAGGAGCAATGGAACAGCAGACGGATCTAATGGCGAATAATGGTGAGACGCACGGCAGTGGATTTTGCGCAGTGAAAAATGGATGTTCCTCGACGACTCATGGAAAAGCAGAAGGGATTCAATCGATCGATGCTGCCGAAATGGAGTGATGGCGCCCAAAAAGATGGTGTTCGACTGTTTCGTTGTGGATAACGCTGCTGCAGAAAAGTGCCGTCCGATGGAGAGATCTGAAGGCTAATTGAAAAATGGAGCCGCGGTGGAAACAGTCTTGGAAATCTGGAAGCGGTGCTTGATGACGACAACGTTGCACATGGAGGTGTAGCACCAGAGAGTTGACGACTGCACATGTTGTTGACAGCGTTCGTATTCTTTGGAAGACGACCGGCAAAAAAGGGCGCAATGACCACGGAAACGCTACTGATGTGGATGAACGGCTGGATTCGGAAGTGTGGAACGCGTCGTCTGGGTGTGTTTGGCTGTTGCACAGCAGTCAAACATGTGGACATTTAGAGGACGCACAGACTTCCGTGGATCGCCTGTTCTCCTGAAGTGATATTGCCCTGGCTGAGAGGTCGCATTGTCATGAAGTTTGGGTTGACGGGAGTAGACGGCCGTCGCTCAGTGTATGGAGCCTGAGCTTGCGCAAATCAGATCAGCGACCGACGTTTGGAAATCCTGCAGGTGGTTTTGGTAAACCTCAGCGTCGAGGAACGCGACTGAAACTCCGCCCGAACAAGGAGATGACCGGTGCGATAATGGGGCAATGTTATTTGAGTGTCAGTGGCAGAAGCGGTGGTCAGCTCAAAACGCCGTGGATTCGTCGAAACAAGGAGTCATACGTTGTCGCATGGTGCAGCGCGGTGGAATTTGTTGTGACTAGACAGGGCCCGTCGAAGCGCAACAAAGGTGCTATGGATGATATTTTTTCCAATGGACGCGATTTCTTCAGTGAACCGTCTTGGAAAATGGTGCGACGGAAGTTGTCGGGATGCCGCTGAACGATTTGCGTCTTAGTGATGGACTGTTTTGAGCGCGGAAATTGCAGAACTGGACGGGCACAAGCGAGGGAGAACGCAGCGGTGGAGTCGAATGCGAGATGGTCGTCTAATGGTTAGAAAGAGCGCCGCAATGTCGTCTGGAGCGTCGAATGGTTGAATCAAGTCCATGGAGGGACCTATGAGTTCGAATGGAATGGAGTCGTCTGGAGCGTGGAAATATCAAACCAAATCCATGGAGGGATCTATCAGCGAATTGAGAGAAATGACTTGATGGAACATGAACGAACGTCGAACATGAATGCCGAAAGCATGGAGGCTATAGGCATTGAATAGCGATGGATGGACGAGCGTCGGATGGCGGATGGTGACGAACAACAATGGAATTCAACAGCGTTGAGGAGTTGTGTTGCGCCGGGGTCGTCGCAATTTGAAGGGGGGATGGTGGTGGTTCGAAGCGTCGGAAACCCCCGTTTTCACCCTGGGGAGAGGGTGAACGTTGTCGATGATCGTCGAGTTAACTGCAGCTCCTCAGCATTCAATTTGCAACAAAACAATAGTACCAATTCAATCGTCGGCTGTTCGTCGCGAAGATGGATCGTGCTGTTCGTCGTGAAGATGGTTCGTTTGTGCGTCGAGTCAAGAACGGTCAGATGCTCGGATGCTGTGCGACGATGGTGTTCTGCCGTTGGACTGTTAGCTGTGAAGAAAAGTTGTGATTTATTGTGTGCCGAAAGATCTGGCGTTGTGAGTTGTTTTGAAAGTTTCAGTTGTTTGGAAACCCCAAGAGTTTTGATTTTTGTTCTGAATTTGGTATAGTTTTTGGTTTTCCATAGTTCCACAGTTTTGGTTTGGTTTTAGTTTTTGGGCACAGTTGTTGAAATTTCGGTCTTCCTCGGACGGTTCTTCCGCCTTTCTTACAGTTTGGTTTTATTAGTTTCAAAGTTTTCAGATTTTTGGATTTTTTTAGTTGTTTTGATGTGGCGCTGGCGTCAGATAATCTGTAGGTTTTAGGGTGTGGTTGCAAGCTTGTGTGTTTTGGTTTCCTTGGCCAGGTGCGCCAGAAGTTGTTCTTTGTGAATGTGTGTCGTTTGGTTTTTGTGTGTCATTTGTCGGTTGTGAAGTTTTCTTAATTTTAACGGGCACTGAACTGACCAATAACCAACTAGTTTTGAATTATTTTCATGGTTTCATTTATTCTAGTGTTTTGAAGTTCGATTTTTTGATTTTTGTCAGTTGCGAGGCCCCAGGTACAGAAGACGTTTGGATTGTTTCGAGAGGGGCGGTAAAAAAGTTCATTTGGTTTGTGTTTTGAAAGAAAGAAATGTTTAGTATTTTGAAGTAACTCTGGAATGTATATTTTTGATTTATTCGAAGTTTTGAAAGGTTTTTGATTTTTTTGTGTTTTCAGGGTGTTTTCAGGAAAGTTAGATTGTATTATTTTCGCAGTTTACCAATTTAGAAGTTTCCCATGTTTTCTTGTTTTGCAATTTAGAAGTTTTATATGTTTTCCAGAAGTTTTGTGTTTTCTAGTTCGTAATAATTTCTCAGAAGTTGTATTTTTGGAGTTTTGATTTTTACAATAGAGACCACAATTGGTTTTCACAGTTTTGTCATTTTGTGTAGTTTTGAAAATAGTAGTTAAGCTTTGTGTGTTTTGTAGAGTTTCACGGTTCTGATTGATTGTAAAGTTTAATTGATTGGTGTGTGTGTAACTTTTGGGTTTTTGCTTTTAATTTTGTCTTTGTGTGACGCGGTCATTGATACGATTCAGGAATGGGTGCAGGTTTGCTGCATGCCCTCTCGTTTCGCAGAATCCCGGCATTCGGCTACGTAGGGAGAATGTCGTCGCGAGGTCGCTCCGAGTGGGGGAGTAGGGTACTGTAATGGCCTACTTTAGCCTCATGCTTCCTTGCGGCGCACCGTTCTCTTTTCGCGTGCTGGGAGTGCCTGGCGTGACTGCGTATAACAGGGTGCGTGTGTGCAGACACTCGCCTACTCGTTTCTGATTGGTAGTTGTGGTCGCGTCTGATTAGTTTGTGTTGTCTGTTTCTGTGTGTTGATTGGTTGTTTCATTCCTAACCCCAGTTAATCCGGTGTCACGTGACTTACTGTATAAATAACCGTGCCCGGCTATTGTTCGGTGTCAGTTGTGCCAGGTTGTGTTTTATTCTTCTGCTTCTTGAGCTACTGACCGTCTTTCCTGTATTAACCTCGAGAAAGTTCTGTCGAAGCGGTGCCGTTCTATTCTTCGTCTGTCGACTGTTTTATTCGAATAAATAGTAAAAGAAAAGAGAGAAACGAATTGAATTGTGAATTAACTGTGGAAATATTAACGACTGACACACACACACACAACCAAACGCAAACGTGTGTTTTCACTTTAAGCAAAAGTGCAGGTCGACGAAGTTCCGAGCGCTCTGGTCCCCACATCAGCGTTCGAGGCCGGAGGATTCGGGGCGTTGGAGGTCCAGAGTGATCGTTACACCCGGGGAGCACACTTCAGTTTTCCAAGGTAATTCAATGCGCTGATCACCGATTTTGGGTTAGTTTTCCTATGGGAGCAACTGTAGATACTGAATCGTGACGATTTCGGGCGAATCGGCCGTGGAAATTGGCGAAATCGGTCCAGAAACGAAAAACAAGATAAGGGTGTTTTCCAGGGTAATTCAATGCGCTGATCACGAATTTGGGGTTAGTTGTCTTATGTAAGCAACTGTAGATACTGAATCGTGACGATTTCGGGCGAATCGGCCGTGGAAATTGGCGAAATCGGTCCAAAAACGAAAAACAATAAAAGGGTGTTTTCCAGGGTAATTCAATGCGCTGATCACGGATTTTGGGTTAGTTTTTTTTTACATGAGCAACTCTAGATGCTGAATCGTGACGATTTCGGGCGAATCGGCCGTGGAAATTGGCGAAATCGGTCCAGAAACGAAAAACAAGAAAAGGGTGTTTTCCAGGGTAATTCAATGCGCTGATGACGGATTTTGGGTTAGTTTTTTTCATGTGAGCAACTCTAGATACTGAATCGTGACGATTTCGGGCGAATCGGTCGTGGAAATTGGCGAAATCGGTCCAGAAATGAAAAACAAGAAAACTGTGTTTTCCAGAGTAATTCAATGCACTGATCACGGATTTTGGGTTAGATTTCTTATGTGAGCAACTCTAGATACTGAATCGTACGATTTCTGGCGAATCGGCCGTGGAAATTGGCGAAATCGGTCCAGAAACGAAAAACGAGAAAAGGGTGTTTTCCAGGGTAATTCAAAGCACTAATCACGGATTTTGGGTTAGTTTTTTATGTGAGCAACTCTAGATACTGAATCGTGACGATTTCGGGCAAATCGGCCGTTGAAATTGGCGAAATCGGTCCAGAAACGAAAAACAAGAAAAGGGTGTTTTCCAGGGTAATTCAATGCGCTACTCACGAATTTTGGGTTAGTTTTTTATGTGAGCAACTTTAGTTATTGGATCGTGGCAATTTAGGGCGAATCGGCAAAATGAAAACAAAAAATATTTTGTTTGTTCAAAAGAATATGTCACCAACGAATTGTGAATTTGGTTCAACCTTCGGGACTTATTTAAAAGTCAGAATATTATCTAAAAATGCGGGAGACGCATATAAAAGGAAGAATATGGCTTTGTGTAAGCAGTGAGAGACTTGGCTCGACAACTCTTTTCAAGTCTCTGATGTGGTACACACGGGTACAAGTACATAAGAGCCATATTTTTGCGCCGTTTATTCATTATTTCGGTTGCACATGGCAACCCTCGTACTTTGTAGACAAATGAAACTTTCACATTTGCGGATTTCGAGCATTTAGCGACCACTAAAACTACTAAAATAACAATCAGACTTTAGCTCGCTGACACTGGTTTGTCCAGGACAAATTGTATCGCAGAAGCATGCGGAACGCAAGGTCTCCTGTGGCAAAGGCAATGACTCACGGGACAGACAGTTTTTCCTGCCACACGAGTTTAAGTTTAAAAAAGGTGAAAATCAACGGAAGACAACTCATTTTTGTCACTGTTGCTGGTGTGTACACAGCGGTGCGTACGTTAACAACATCGAAAAAGCTACATGCAACAACGTTTTGCAATCTCTGATTTTTCTGTTTTTGCACAGAATTTACAGAATTTCGCACATGGCGTGATTTTAGATTAAATTGAAGAGGACAATTAAAAAATAACTTTAAAGTTTTTACGCTTTTCAGCAAAACGAAAACGAAAACTTTCGGATTCGCTGCCCTCCGGGGATATAGCGACCGCACGCCACCGAAACCGAAATCGGGCTAAGATCACTGGTGCCCCCAGGACAGAGCGGGGCTTAGAAACTATCCCCCTCACGTGGCGAGGGTATTGGTTCCACTGAATGGTGAGCCGTCCATTCCCCAATTCCACCGGAGTTTGGTACCTTCGGGTTTCCGGAATCGGCGGGGGGGGGCGTGCTTCAAATAAAAAAAAACAAACAAACAAACGCGGCGCAAAAATATGACTCTTATGTACTTGTACCCGTGTGTACCACATCAGAGACTTGAAAAGAGTTGTCGAGCCAAGTCTCTCACTGCTTACACAAAGCCATATTCCTCCTTTTATATGCGTCTCCCGCATTTTTAGATAATTTGTATTTATGGCACAGTTTTCAAATTCTTCAGCTAGTTTTCGGATTGTTTTTTTTAATTTTTCCCTTCTCATCCCTATAGAGGCCGTTTTAGGGTGCGGAGTATCATATTCGAACTCAACGACCTTGATTTGAGATAGTAACAGGGTTTCAGATTTTTGTGATGTTTTTTTTCAAATTAATTATTAAAGAAATTTCCCTCCTCATCCCCATGGCATACACATTTAGGGCATAATAGAACCGTCGCGCAAAGTTTTAGGCAAGATTTTTTAATTCACAAATTAAAATTTCACAATTTTCATTTTCACATTTTCACAATTCACAAATTCACAGATTTTCACAAATTTGCTCTTTTTAGTCTGAAAATTGGTACTTAGGGGTTATTTTGGACGCAGAACACGATGTTGACATTTAAAAATTTCAAAAGTGCCTATTTCCCCCATAAAACCAAGTTCCACCATTTAAAAACCCTTTTTGGGGGCAAGATTGATTATGGGTGTCCCGGGCTATAAAAATAAGGTAAAAAATCTGAAAATTGAGCCAAAACGTGCAGAAGAGTCTGCTAAAGAACGATGAGCAATATTAAAAAAACTAATTTAAATTTTTTGTTGTGCAGAAAATTTCCCAAACTAGACAAAAGTACCAAAAATACGAATTT
>JASANC010005108.1:0-16244 GCA_030248135.1 Theristus sp. LFF4_11
ACATAGTGATTGTGCACAGCGAACAACAAACAACTTGCAAGCGCACTTTACGCGCTACATCGTGATTTTTGTGCAAAGCGAACAACAAACAACTTGCAAGCGCAGTTTACGCGCTACATCGTGATTGTGCAAAGCGAACAACAAACAGCTTGCAAGTTTTCGCACACACTGCTTGCGTGCACTGTGACTGTGTGTGTGGCGCATGTACAGTATGACATGCGGCTATTTTGACCAAAAACGGTGCGACAAGCCATTTTGTTTTGTATCGTGTGACTCCCGGCGACGCTTTATGAAGCTGAAATTTTACATGAATATACATTTTTCACAGATCTTTCAGAATTACTTAGCAACTATACCCCACAAACGTTTCTAAAGTACCGAAAAACGTAAAAAACCACCAACCTCTGCAGTTTTTTAAAAATACAAAGCACTAAAAACGTTTTCAACCCATAGTATAAAAACGAAAAATGTGCGCGAGCACAAGTGGAATCGATTGGTGTTTGATTTTTGTTAATAGCTTCAAGCAGAAGCGAGCTAGAGCAGTTTTACTACAAGGGGGTCGAAAATTAGGTTTTTCCTAATTTTGAAGCATAAAGAAGGCTTGGATTAGGATAAAAATATGATTTTCGAACTCAGGGCATCAAGGCGGTTCGATTGGTCCTAAATTTGACTGAATTTGAAAACTTTTTTGAAATTGTGCCTAGAGGTGTGGAGGCCGGGTCGGTCGACTCAAAAAGCCTATCTTAAACTGTTTCCATCATCCACCAACCATCATCATGCAGTGGGGTCAAATAAATAAGGCACCTCAGTCAAGGTGACTCTGCAATCGCAAACTAGGACCTGTGTTGTTTTAAATGCCAATTATACCTCCGAATTTTGAGGGCAATCGAAAAACAATGGAATTTAAAAATGGCAACAAATAAATGTAAACATTGATTAGTTTGTTGATTGACAAGCAGTTTGAGTTGTGATGACCTTTATCTTTTATTCAAACGTCGCGCGCTCCTTGCGCCTTGAAATATGCCAAGTTTACTCGGCTATGTCATACATTGGTGATTTGAAAATTTTGAAAGCACAATTTTCACACTCGATTGGCTATTGGTTTCCGTCGAACTGATAACCACAGGGTTTTGGCGCAAACCGTCAAATGCCAGCAGCACTCTTCGACACAAAAGCTACGGTATCTCTACACCGTACTCGATTTTAGCAGGATCTTGTTACATATTTATCACAATGACTTTGGTTTGGTCTTTCATTCGTTTTCCGTCGCTTTAAAATGGTTTTCTTTGATTAAATCAACGTTTCCTCGTGTCGTGATACAACATACGAGCAGAGAATGCAATTTTTCGTATTTATTATCCAAGACAGGAGGGGAGAGTCATATGTTCGCGTAATGAGTACTTGGTCACATGTTTTATTGAGAGTGTTTTATATTGCCATTTTTGCTGCTGTGGAATTCTACTATTATTGCTTGTTTACCGGAACCTGTCATTGTGTCAATACATAAATTAATAGTTTGAGAATCAAAAAGGTCTTCAAATTTATATTTCTAAACCACATTCCGTGTGTACCACATCAGAGACTTGAAAAGCGTTGTCGAGCCAAGTCTTTCACTGCTTACACAAGGTCATATTCCTCCTTTTATATGCGTCTCCCGCATTTTTAGATAATTCAGAAATGATTTCTTTTGTTTCACGAAGTCTGCTGAATGCCGTGCAGTCGGGCTCGGTGCGAAAAGTGCACTGCGATGGTGAATTCAACATCATTGAAAACGTTGTGAACGCCCGAACAGCCTTGCGCAACTACGGTGTACCTGACGAACTTCTGTTCAGCACCAATGACCTTTGGCAGCAGAACAATGTGCCGATGGTGTTGCGCTCGTTGGTTGAATTCGCTGATTTGGTACGTGCTCTTACGGGTGCCTTTTCTGCGAAACAACTCGAGTTCCAGCTTTTAGTTTCTCTGTATCTTTAACCTGAAGCACCTATACTTAAAAAACCCATACATACATACCTATTTACGGACAATTTGTTTTAATTTAAAAATAGGGAAAAGCAGTTTTTACTCAACCAACTTTCAATCTACAATCGTCGCTGTCGCCGTCGTTCTTTTTCTCATAAAAATAAAAACAATCGCTTTAAACTTTGATTTTTTTTATTCTTTTGCACCTCATAAATCACAAACAAATTTTGTCCAAAGGTTCCAAACAAGCATTCGAAAATTGAACAATTAAAAAAAAAATGTAATTTGAATGACCCGCGCTTGAACCTGATCACGGTCACGCACCAGCCAATCAGTTAATGCTTTGAATTTTCCAGTCCAACTATAAAAATAAACTATAATCGTTTATGCTTGCAGGCTCACCGCCGAAACTCAAAAATTCCGAAGTATTCAAGTGGCAAATGAGTGATCGACATTGATGACGAAGTCAGACTGATATGGTTCTCAGCAACCTTCTTTGCGCAGAATATCTTTTTATTGCACATTATACGATATATCAAGTCGTTGTTCGAATATTTCGAATATTCGATTCCTTAAGAGACCGTCCGCAAACCGGTGGAACATTTTTGCCCCTAGCCGAAAATCGATTTCGCTCAAATTTGGTATGGAGGTACCCTTAGGTCCAACTAAGAAAAAACCGGCCCGCTTTTGGAATGAGACCCTTGTGGTGTGGCGCTAGAGGTCTCCAAAGTGGGGTATTTCGTCGAAAAACGTCATTTTTGGCGTTTTGAAAAAAAGGTCTTTTAACGCAACACAGAAACGTTATCGAATATTGGTGTTAATATGAAAAATGTAGTATTTTGCAAAGGCTTTCATGTGCTGCACATAGTTTTTTGAAAAACATAAACTTTTATTTTGGTATAAACAAAAAACCTAAAAAATAAATTTCAAAAATTTCACTTTTTGGCTTTATTGCGTCGGCGCTGCCTTATTGCCCGACCCAAAAATTCTCTCCGCTATCTTTTTCGCAATAAAAAGTTGGTCTAGAAAACGTTTTAACGAGAGGCAAACCGTTCACTCTTTTGAGGTTTTTTTTCGTTGCAAGGTTGGTTGAGAATTTTTTTTTGCTAGTATAAGCTTTTATTGCTTTATTAAGTTTATCTAAAAAACGTTTTAACCAATGTGATCTGTGCCATATATACGTAGTTTTGAACGCTCTTTCACGTGGTTTAAATTGTTTGAAAAAATGTTAAACTAAATGTTTGGTGCAAACACAAAATTGCTTCAAACCCAGAATTTTTGGTGTACCATGAAGAACTTCATGGTTTCTGCAGTCACAACGTTTTTATTTATCGTAGTTTTTTTGCACCATCATTTTCATCGTATAAAACTGGTCTAGAAAACCCTTTTAGCAAGATGCAAACCGTTCTCACTTTTGGTTTTTTTCGTTACAATGTTGGTTGAGAAATTTTTATTTTTGCTAGTTAAGCTTTTATTGGTTCATAAAGTTCATTTAAAAACGTTTTAACCAATGTGATCTGTTCCATACGTACGTAATGTTAAGCGCTTCACGTTTCACGTGGTTTAAATTGTTTTAATAAATTTTTAACTAAATGTTTGGTGCAAACACAAAATTGTGTCAAATCCCAGACCTTTTGGTGTAAATGAAGAAGTTCATGGTTTCTGCAGTCAAAACGTTTTATCTTATCGTTTTTTTTCTTTACACCATCGTTTTCACCGTAAAAAACTGGTCTAGAAAACATTTTAACAAGATGCAAACCGTTCCGTTTTTTTAGGTTTCTCGTTACAAGGTTGGTTGAGAAGTTTTGATTTTTCCTAGCATAAGCTTTTATTGCTCCGATAAGTCTACTTGAAAACGTTTTAACCAACGTGATCTAAACCATATATACGTAGTTTTGAACGCTCTTTCATGTGGTTTTGTTTGTTTTAAAAAATATTAAACTATATGTTTGGTGCAAATACAAAATTGCTTAAAATCCCAGACTGTTGGTGTACCATAAAGAAAATCATGAACTCTGCAGTCGCAACGTTTTAACTAACCGTGATTTTCTTTAAACCATCATTTTAACCGTACAAAACTGGTCTAGAAACACTGTTGATAACCAACAAAGAAACACCTGTTGTTTCCATTGCTAATGAGAAAACTCTGCTTCCCCTCTTTTTGGCCATCATAACGAAAAAACCGGTGACGAACACGGTCCAACACCTCCTGCTGCCGCTGCCTCCGCTGTTGTTCTTCGGCCGCGGCTCTACGTTGGCGTTCAGCTGCGTCGCGTTCATTTTGCTCTCGACGAGCACGATCGCACATCTCCTGCTGCCATCACCGTTGCTGTTTGTCGGCTCGTTGGCGTGCAGACGATACAGGTCCTCGGCCTCTGCTCGTTGGCGTGCAGGACGATACAGGTCCTCGGCCTCTGCTCGTTGGCGTGCAGGACGATACAGGTCCTCGGCCTCTGCTCGTTGGCGTGCAGGACGATACAGGTCCTCGGCCTCTGCTCGTTGGCGTGCAGGACGATACAGGTCCTCGGCCTCTGCTCGTTGGCGTGCAGGACGATACAGGTCTTCGGCCTCTGCTCCTTGGCGTACAGGACAATGCAGGGCCTCCGCTTTTCCTATCCAGCAAACGATGGTTTTGTGTGGTGAATCTTAGCGGAATGTATAATAATTCTGTTATCAAATTGCACAGCAATTTAGTTGTTATGTTCAGTTATTACAGCATTTTTGGTACCGATCACGTTTTTGTAAAAACATTCAAACACAATTGCAAGAAAAAACGGTTAGTTGAAGCGTTGTTAAGAAAAAATGGTAATCCAATACATCCACCCTGGGCTTCAACGGATTTTTGTGCTGCACTAAAACACACAATTTAAGTATAAAAACTTTTACAATTGTGTGAAAGTACATCAAAATAATATATTTCGCACAGATTCCATTTTAAAACCCATTTAAACACATTTTATAGTGTTTTTTTCGTTATGATGGCCAAAAAGAGGGGAAGCAGAGTTTTCTCATTAGCAATGGAAACAACAGGTGTTTCTTTGTTGGTTATCAACAGTGTTTCTAGACCAGTTTTGTACGGTTAAAATGATGGTTTAAAAAAAATCACGGTTAGTTAAAACGTTGCGACTGCAGAGTTCATGAATTTCTTTATGGTACACCAACAGTCTGGGATTTTAAGCAATTTTGTATTTGCACCAAACATATAGTTTAATATTTTTTTGGAATGGATGGGATAATGATGGGCAAAACAAACAAAACCACATGAAAGAGCGTTCAAAACTACGTATATATGGTTTAGATCACGTTGGTTAAAACGTTTTCAAGTAGACTTTTAACGGAGCAATAAAAGCTTATGCTAGGAAAAATCAAAAGTTCTCAACCAACCTTGTAACGAGAAACCTAAAAAACGGAACGGTTTGCATCTTGTTAAATTGTTTTCTAGACCAGTTTTTTACGGTGAAAACGATGGTGTAAAGAAAAAACGATAAGATAAAACGTTTTGACTGCAGAAACCATGAACTTCTTCATTTACACCAAAAGGTCTGGGATTTGACACAATTTTGTGTTTGCACCGAACATTTAGTTTAAAATTTATTAAAACAATTTAAACCACGTGAAAGAGCGCTCAAAATTACGTACGTATGGAACAGATCACATTGGTTAAAACGTTTTTAATGAACTTTATGAACCAATAAAAGCTTAAATAGCAAAAATAAAAATTTCTCAACCAACATTGTAACGAAAAAAACAAAAGTGGGAACGGTTTGCATCTTGCTAAAATGTTTTCTAGACCAGTTTTTACGATGAAAATGATGGAGCAAAAAAACTACGATAAATAAAAACGTTTTGACTGCAGAAACCATGAACTTCTTCATGGTACACCAAAAATTCTGGGGTTTGAAGTAATTTTGTGTTTGGACCGAACATATAGTTTAACATTTTTTAAAACAAATTAAACCACGTGAAAGAGCGTTCAAAACTACGTATATATGACACAGATCACATTGGTTAAAACGTTTTTTAGATAAACTTAATAAAGCAATAAAAGCTTATACTAGCAAAAAAAATTCTCAACCAACCTTGCAACGAAAAAAAACCTCAAAAGAGTGAACGGTTTGCCTCTCGTTAAAACGTTTTCTAGACCAACTTTTTATTGCGAAAAAGATAGCGAAGAGAATTTTTGGGTCGGGCAAAGCGCCGACGCAATAAAGCCAAAAAGTGAATTTTTTGAAATTTATTTTTTAGGTTTTTTGTTTATACCAAAATAAAAGTTTATGTTTTTTAAAAAAACTATGTGCAGCACATGAAAGCCCTTGCAAAATACTACAGTTTTCATATTAACACCAATATTCGATAACGTTTCTGTGTTGCGTTAAAAGACCTTTTTTTCAAAACGCCAAAAATGACGTTTTTCGACGAAATACCCCACTTTGGAGACCTCTAGCGCCACACCACAAGGGTCTCATTCCAAAAGCGGGCCGGTTTTTTCTTAGTTGGACCTAAGGGTACCTCCATACCAAATTTGAGCGAAATCGATTTTCGGCTAGGGGCAGAGTATTACCAAAATGTTCCTCCTAATTCCGGACGGTCTCTTAACAGACACCCAATTTCATAAAGCTGATTCTGTTGTGACTTTCAGTTTTATTCAATGCGCAGCGCAGCACATTTCGTTTCCACTTTTGTTTTTCTGCCTTTGCCGTCTTTGCAACGTTTTTCGACAGTCAAAAAAATTTGAGTAACATTTGTTGAGTAACCACTTGTTGCAGCGTGAAAATACCGTAATCAAGTGTCACTTTTTATGACATTCAAAGCATGCTGACCGATAGCAAGCAACGCGTTCTGACACGAATTAGTTTTCACTGCGTATATATGGCAGTAAACAAAGCAGCTTTTTTCAAAGTTGCAACGAGCACGCGGTTTTTGATTAAAAAAGACGTTCAGAAAGTCAGTTTTGTGTTAATTTTGACGTTTTTTAACTAATTGATTCAGCGCGCTATTCTGTTCATTCTTTCCCCTTGTACATATACCGTATTTCCCCCATTAACCCCCCCCCCGTCATTAATCCCCCCACCAATAAACCCCCACCCCCACGACAAGTTTCCGAATAATCCCCCCCACAAATAATCCCCCATGGGGGTTAATTGGAAACCTGTTTGAAACACATACCCAGAGAATTCAGTGGCTGAATGTAGTGACATTGGTGAAATTGTACTACCAAAGGCCCCAAAGGGATGAGTTAATGGTAATTTCATTACAAAAGGCTGTTACAAAAGGAAATCTCTGTGAAAAGTAGAAGTTTCTGCCACTTTCTTGCCTGCCATGCAAGGTATTTTTGCCATTTTTCAACAAACCCCCACCCCTTGAATTAGTTTGTAAATAACCCCCCCCCCCAATAAATCCCAATCCCTAAAAGTCGCTGACGTATTAATCCCTCATGGGGGTTTATTGGAAGTATTATCTTTTCGTACGAAGGAGGCGGAGTAATGTTGAATGATGTGTGGAAAAACCGCACAGCTGAAAAAAATGTTTCGCGCCAGAACGTAGTTCGAATATGAATTAAAAGAATTTTGTTTAGTGTGAAAAAATTCTGACTGACAAATCTGTCGTCAGAATACGTTCAGTTTTGCTGATTTCAAATTGCCGCGCAGCCATGAAACATTTTCTCTATCTGTGCGTGCAAACGCATATTGGGTCACGTTTAATAAGAAGGATAATAATACGGTACAAGGTTAGAAATTCATTTTGGCATTCTTGAAAAAGACAACTCCTACTCTACGGCTGATTCCGCCTTGATGGAGAATGCAAAAACTGCCTTATTTATACGGCCTTGCTGTACCACGCACGAACGTCGTTCTAAAAAGGTATGGTCTAAAAAATTGAACTAAAATGAAGTGGTATATTCGCACATCGTTTTCAATAAAATGTTACTATGCTAGTAATTGTTCACAGTTTGCGCCAGTGAAACGAGCACTGGCACAGATGCAGCTGTACCAGGCATGCGTGCTGTTATAGTGATCAATGCACGTGCCACCGTTGACGCACAGCTCCACACCGAGGTCACACAGAAGCGGCTCGCTCGACTGACGCGCTGCTGTCGACTCTGCTGATTTTGAAAACTTTATTTGTAACCTGCTCTGTAGACAACGTGCGTAGGGTTGATTTTGATTAAAAAAGTTAAAGTCGTTGCATAAAAAAGAAAAGATTGAATAAGAAAAGAAATGAGCGAGCAATGCAACGATACTACTGCAAAAGATGGAGCGAAACAGGGCATTTTGGCCATAATTAGCTGATTGGATTGTCAGAATGCGCAGATTACAACACGCATTTACTGTGCAATTTGCAACTGTTTTACCGTCGTCTGCCGAGCCAGTTGTTTCTTGACGGCTGATTGTCGTGGTGTTGCCACTTTGTGTTGTCTCTGCTGTTGCCTTTGCGCTCTCCATTGTTGAACTGATCCAGGGTCCCTCGTTTTCGGCCGTTTGTGATTCCGCTGTTACCACAACAGTTTCGTGTTCCCCTGTTTCTGTGGTCTTCTGCACTTGTCCGGCTGTCACTACATCATTGTCAGATGTGCTAACAGTCACTGGAAAATGACCGTTTTGTTAAGCATACAGTCGAACACGCTAACTTATAGGGAATCAGCGTCGTCGTTGGCGATCTGTGCAGAAATGGCTGTGGGGCGGAGTTTGGCTTGCACAGAATTGCACACATGCAGGTGAGCACCAACCATCAGCTGATTCCCTATAATTTAGAGTTCGACTGTACAAGGTTTTTCCTGACATTCTGCAACATGTAGATAATTACCGTGAGAATGGGATGTAATGGATTGGTCTCAGTACTTACAGACCACACTGTACATAGCACGTTCCAGTGGCTTTTTGACAATGTTTGTCTAAAAAATGGAAATTACCGGTCGCCCCGGTGGCGGTGGCGTCCACGTCAGACTTCGTAGTGCGTTGTTCTTCAAACGTTTCTTGAATTCCAGTCGTGTAATCAGGTTCGCTAGGCATCATACTTTTCGTCACTATTTTGGTATTCAGGCTGTCAGAAGTAAGGGGATTTCTGGTCACCGATTCACCGTCGATTGCAGTCGATGCAGTTGTTGAACACTGATTCCACTCGAGCGCTAAAAGTTTATTTCGAAGAAAATCGATTTCCTCATGGTAAAAAAAACAAAAAGTTGCGTTCTTCGACTTTCACCATAAAATGTGAATCTGAATATCCGAAGACTCTGACCTTGGTGGTCACTTTTAAAGAGACAATTCTTCAAAAAAATAATACGAACCAGGGAACGTGATGCAATCGCATGCGAGCACACTGCCGCAAACAGGCAGCGGAATATTTGGACGTGGGAAACCAGGCGGAAGGATGATACTCCGAAGGGCATTGGTGAAGTTGGCTGAACCGTTGCACACTGCACAGACAAACAAACGTCATACTCCACTTTCTATGACCGTCCTTCGTATTTTTTTAATTTTTGAAAATCCAAAATGCTTTTCTGTGCACCTCTTCGTTTTTTGATTTTCCATTACAAAAATGAGACATTTTGATTTACATGGTTAGTTTGGCAGTTCACGCACATATGTACCGTAAAAAGTCTTGAACACCTGTAGAAGGCGCCCTCACTAATTTGAAAAAAACTTTTAAATTGTGATTTAAGAAAAATTTTTAACGATGAAGTTCAATGTTCGATCCAATACAAGATGCAGTGCAGTTTGCATGCAGTTTGCAGTGCAATGCAGGATGCAAAAAAATCTGCGTTAATGTGACGGACCATTGCGAGTGTCCGAACAGTTGAACGCTTGCAACGTTGTGCCGTTCATCGCAGCGTTCAGCAGAATCTCCGACAAATTCGCGCACGTTGCTCGAATAAGCTCTTCTGAAGTCGTGGAGTTAAAGTCGCACGGTGTGTTGACTAACATCATGCGGATGCGCGAGCGAGCGTCAGCGAGCGGACAGCGCATCACGCATAATATGAGCCGTTTTCCCCTCGCGCGCGTTTTTCAAACTTTCTCGCTGCCCTGCAGCGAGCATAGTATAAGCCACAAACTTGGTTCTGTGCACACGAAACGAACACCCAAAGTTGTGCTTGGAGCCGCGAAAAAATTTTCATCGGACGATTTTTCATACGCTCTAGACACGAAAAACCTATTCTGAAAATCGTGTTACTTCTTTCCCTTTGTATTTTTTTTTCTGGTATGTAATCAACATGTGTGCGCCCTTTCAATTTTTACCTGCGACACTTTCACAGTCGAACAAAAATGTTTCCTGGGGTAATTCCATCCGGAGATTTTGAAAATTGGGTTAATTTTTTACCCAGACCCTGTTTTTGGGTAAAAATTGGGCATTTTTAAAAGTTCGCAGGGTTTTCACCTGGTTTTAGGTGTGCGCCCTTTCAATTTTTACCTGCGACACTTTCACAGTCGAACAAGAATGTTTCCTGGGGTAATTCCATCCGGAGATTTTGAAAATTGAGTTAATTTTTTACCCAGACCTTGTTTTGGGTAAAAAATTGGGCATTTTTAAAAGATCGCAGGGTTTTCACCTGGTTTTAAGTGTGCGCCCTTTCAATTTTTACCTGCGACACTTTCACAGTCCAACAAAAATGTTTCCTGGGGTAATTTCATCCGTAGATTGTGAAAATTTAGTTTATTTTTTGCCAGGGCATTTTTTTGTCAAAATTGTGCATTTTTTACAGTTCGTAGCATTTTGACTGGGTATCAGCTTTTCACTCTTACAAATTTTGTCTGAGCTACGAAAAATAATAGGAAAAAGGTCCAGTCCGTAGGAATTCAATGCGCTGATCACGGATTTTGGGTTAGTTTTCTTATGTGAGCAACTTTAGATGCTGAATCGTGACGATTTCGGGCGAATCGGCCGTGGAAATTGGCGAAATCGGTCTAGAAACGAAAAACAAGAAAATGGTGTTTTCCAAGGTAATTCAATGCGCTGATCACGGATTTTGGGTTAGTTTTCTTACGTGAGCAACTTTAGATGCTGAATCGTGACGATTTCGGGCGAATCGGCCGTGGAAATTGGCGAAATCGGTCTAGAATCGAAAAACAAGAAAATGGTGTTTTCCAGGGTAATTCAATGCGCTGATCACGGATTTTGGGTTAGTTTTCTTACGTGAGCAACTTTAGATGCTGAATCGTGACGATTTCGGGCGAATCGGCCGTGGAAATTGGCGAAATCGGTCTAGAAACGAAAAACAAGAATAGGGTGTTTTCCAGGGTAATTCAATGCGCTGATCACGGATTTTGGGTTAGTTTTCTTACGTGAGCAACTTTAGATGCTGAATCGTGACGATTTCGGGCGAATCGGCCGTGTAAATTGGCGAAATCGGTCTAGAAACGAAAAACAAGAAAACTGTGTTTTCCAGGGTAATTCTATGCGCTGATCACGAATTTTGGGTTAGTTTTCTTACGTGAGCAACTTTAGGTGCTGAATCGTGACGATTTCGGGCGAATCGGGCGTGGAAATTGGCGAAATCGGTCTAGAAACGAAAAACAAGAAAAGGGTGTTTTCCAGGGTAATTCAATGCGCTGATCACGGATTTTGGGTTAGTTTTGTTACGCGAACAACTTTAGATGCTGAATCGTGACGATTTCGGGCGAATCGGCCGTGGAAATTGGCGAAATCGGTCTAGAAACTAAAAACAAGAAAATGGTGTTTTCCACGGTAATTCAATGCGCTTATCACGGATTTTGGGTTAGTTTTCTTACGTGAGCAATTTTAGATGCTGAATCGTGACGATTTCGGGCGAATCGGCCGTGGAAACGGGCGAAATCGGTCTAGAAACGAAAAACAAGAAAAGGGTGTTTTCCAGGGTAATTCAATGCGCTGATCACGGATTTTGGGTTAGTTTTCTTACGTGAGCAACTTTAGATGCTGAATCGTGACGATTTCGGGCGAATCGGCCGTGGAAATTGGCGAAAACGGTCTAGAAACGAAAAACAAGAAAAGGGTGTTTTCCAGGGTAATTCAATGCGCTGATCACGGATTTTGGGTTAGTTTTCTTACGTGAGCAACTTTAGATGCTGAATCGTGACGATTTCGGGCGAATCGGCCGTGGAAATTGGCGAAAACGGTCCAGAAATGAAAAACAAAAAAATGGTGTTTTCCATGGTAATTCAATGCGCTGATCACGGATTCTGGGTTAGTTTTATTATGTGAGCAATTCTAGGTACTGAATCGGTACGATTTCGGGCGAATCGGCCGTGGAAATTGGCGAAATCGGTCCAAAAATGAAAAACAAGAAAACTGTGTTTTCAAGGGTAATTCAATGCGCTGATAACAGATTTTGGGTTAGTTTTCTTACGTGAGCAACTTTAGATACCGAATCGTGACGATTTCGGGCGAATCGGCCGTGGAAATAGCATGGGCGAAATTGGCCTAAAAAACGAAAAATGAAAAAACCTGAGTTGTCCGGGGTTTAGAAGAATGTGTGACCAACGTATTGTGATTTTGGTCCGACCTTCGCGGCTTATGTAAAAGTCAGAATATTATCTAAAAATGCGGGAGACGCATATAAAAGGAGGAATATGACCTTGTGTAAGCAGTGAAAGACTTGGCTCGACAACGCTTTTCAAGTCTCTGATGTGGTACACACGGATACAAGTACATAAGAGTCATATTTTTGCGCCGTTTATTCTTTATTTCGGTTGCAAGTGGCAACCCTCGTACATTATAGACAAATGACACTTTCACATTTGTTTTTTTTCTAGCATTTAGCGACCACTAAAACCACTAAAATAACGATCAGACTTTAGATCGCTGACACTGGTTTGCACAAAGTGTATCGCAGAGGCGTTGGGACACGCAAGGTCTCCTTCTGTGGCAATGACTCACCGGTTTATCCTCTCACAAGAGTTTGGTAAAAAGGGTGAAAATCAACGGAAGACAACACTTTTTGCACTGGTGCTGCTGTATGCACAGCGGTGCGTACGTTAGCAACAACAACAATTGTCACCCTCGTGGCCTGGTGGTAGTGCGTTAGACTACAGTCTGTGCGCTCGGGGGATCGAGCCCCGCCGAGGGGTATGTAGGCACTTAATGACAGAGAAAACTCGATGGGCTCCCTACTCAATGGCGTTCTGTACGCTTCTCTGGGTTAGCCCTGGCTAAAAACATCGCCTAAAAATCCCAACAAAACAACAACAACAACAACAACAACGATAAAGCTACATGCAGCAATATTTTGCAATTTCTGATGTTTCTGTTTTTGCACAAAATTTACAGAATTTCGCACATGGTGTGATTTTAGACTAAACTGAAGAGGACAATTGAAAAATAACTTCAACGTTTTTACGCTTTTCAGCAAGCTTTTAAACAACAAACGCGGCGCAAAAATATAACTCTTATGTACTTGTATCCGTGTGTACCACATCAGAGACTTGAAAAGCGTTGTCGAGCCAAGTCTTTCACTGCTTACACAAGGTCATATTCCTCCTTTTATATGCGTCTCCCGCATTTTTTAGATAATAATGAGGATAGATAGATCTCGCCACCGACGTGAACGCTTTCCACGTCTTGTCTTCCACGTGAAATTATGCAACACGGCAGTTTTGAACAATAAATCACTCATCAAACGCCCCCCCCCGCGCCTTGGGTTTTTTTTTTTTTCTATGATATACAGTAGTATTGCTGGCGGTGTGGGGGGGGTGGTGGGGGGTTTTTGGGTGGTGGGGGGGGGGGGGGGGGGGGGGGGGGAGGTGGGGGGGGAGGCGGGTGGGGGGGGGGTCGGTGGTCGCTGGTGGTGGTGGGGGGTGGGTGGTGGATGGGGTTGGGGTTTGGGGTGGGTGGTTGGGGGTTGGGGTTTGGGGTCGGGGCGCGGGGCGGGGGGGGGGTAAAGATACATATTAATATTATTATTTTTTTTTTTTCCTGGGCGGGGGGGCTGTGTGTGATAACAAGTATAACATTATTATATACTGTAGCTGTGTGGCTTTGCAGCCCCCCCCCCGTGGGCAATACCCTCTATCCTCTTCCCGACTCGGCACCCCCCACCCACCGTGGGTACCCAATCTCCTATCAAAATGTTTCCAAAATTACAAATCTTTGTTCAAAAATCATATCATGAAAAAAATGCAGTAAATATGCAGGGGTGGGGCCGTGGTGGGGGGTGGGGGTGGCACCGCTTCCTTTTATAAACCGATTAACATCCGGTGTATCCCCCTAGCAGGCGACCGGGGACCCACTTACCCACCCCCCCCCGGGAAGATACCCCCTACCCCTCCCCACCTGAAAATTTAAGAGGGTCGTTTGCTGCTAGATCGTGTCGAGATGCACATACGGTAGCTACATGCTCAGTTTGTCAAGCTTTGTCATTTCTCATTGAACTTACCACCAGGCATGTTCGACGTCAGCATGTAAACGAAGCAGCCAATGCAGAGAAAGAACATGGCGCAAAACACGCACACAGCAAGCTTAGTACGGTGTGGCCGAATAAATAAGGCACAATAAATACCGTAAAGTCTTGCATATAAGGTCTCCTTATAAAAATTTAAAAATCAAAAATTTCTGAAAAAAGTGGAATTTCGTGTGACAGCCTTATAAGTGGGAGGAGGTCTTATAAAGCGAACATTAGGAATTCCGGGCCTTATAAACGGGGTAGGATTTCGACCATGTCAAAATTTTGAATTTTTTGGTTTCCCGCCGTGTGACACTCCGCCCACTTTTTGGTGGGGGTCTTATAAGTGGGAGGAACCTTATATGCAAGACTTTACGGTAACATATATTCTCCATCAAGGCGGGGTTCGTCGCAGACTAGGAGCGGTCGTTTTCAAGAATGCCAAGATAATTCCCAATTGCGTGTGCAATGGAAAAAGAATGAACAAAATAGCGCGAAGAATCAATTAGTTAAAAGATACCCTACGTCAATTTTGACACACAATTGGGTTTCTGAAGGTTATGTTCTTTATTAAAATTTAGAGCGCCCGTTGCATTCTAAAAAAGGTGCCATGTTTACTCGGCCATTCCGAACTTGATCGTTTTTCTTTCACTGATCAATAAACTGATTCTTCACCGGCAAGATGAAGTAATGAGTGAAAGCAGATTCGCCAGCTCGTGGATAAATCTGCTGATGACATTTATGAGTGTTTTTCCGCTGCTATGTTGGACATGAAGCTTTAAAAAATCACAGTTAAACAGATCACAACGCGACTGAAACCGCACTACTGGGACCAAAACAGTATCGAGACAGCTGTTACCGAAAAGCAAGCATTCCAAACATGTAAAATTCCAAAAAGCAAATATTTGTGGATTTCGTGAATTTGTCGGAGTCTTTTTTGAGGCGACCTCTTTGTTACTCAAATGGATCAGGCGGGAGAACATGGTAAAAAGCGCGCCAATACTGTGCATTTTGTCATGAGCTAGTAATGGCGGTGTGTGTCCTGTTGTGCTTTGTTTGCACGCCTTTTAGCCAAAAGTAAACAACGGTGGCACATGGCTGGCGGCAACATTTCTGTGCCGACTGTGCAAAACCGAAGAGTTCACGAAAATTTGTGACCGTTTGATCACCTCAAATAGTCGACTTGACAGTTGACCGCGAGCATGCAAGACAATCAAGAACGAGAAATGTGAAGAAAATCAGGATTCCAAATGTGCCACTGGAAGCGAATTGTTGGGCTGGGGCCGGTAATTGGATCGCAAATAAGTGGGACGCAAAGGAGTGGGGCCGCCAATGGGTGGGTCGGAAATGTTGAGACGCTAATGTGTGGGCCGGAAATAACGGGACGCAAATAATCGTACGCCGCTACCGGGAAGGGCGCACTTACCCCCCCTCCCCCCCCAAAAAAAAGTGGCACCACCTACCAAAAATGTCTGTCGCCTCCGGTACTGTCTTTCACTTAGTTCTCCAACAGCCATCAGTGCCAGTGGCCATCAGTCGGTTTCGGTAACCGAAACGTTTTTTGCGGTAAAAAATGACGAAAAAACGCTTCGGCCGGTTTGGTTTTCGGTTTCGGTCGGTAACCGACCCAACACTAGTGGCCAGTTTTATAAAAGTGAGGAGTTGAGGAGTGAGGATTGAGGTGTAAAAGGAAAATTATCTAAAAATGCGGGAGACGCATATAAAAGGAGGAATATGGCTTTGTGTAAGCAGTGAGAGACTTGGCTCGACAACTCTTTTCAAGTCTGTGGTACACACGGATACAAGTACATAAAAGCTATATTTTTGCGCCGCGTTTGTTTTACTGACAAGTGTAAAACAGTTTTAAAATTATTTTTTAACTGTCCTTTCCAGTTTAGTCCGAAATCACATCATGTGCGAAATTCTGCGC